>APFE030433520.1:21536-42931 GCA_000404065.3 Pinus taeda | reverse complement strand
TTAACTAACTATTATTTATGATTATTATCTTTTACATTATATTTATATTATTTATATATTTTATTCGTTACAAATATCAACACTGCATAAACATAAAGTAAACGGGAGACAATTATATCTATAGAAACCTTGATACCTCTCAGATTTCTCTCCCTTCTCTCCATCAAAATAAGACTGCTAAGATCTTCAATAATCGAAAGGAAGATGATAGGGGATAAAGGGCATGCCTGACCAATCCCTCTGGAACATGGGAAAAAAGGAATAGGGGAGCCATTAATTAAAGACACAAAGGCAGTTGAGGAGATAAAGGCCTTTATATAGCTGATGACAGAGGGACTCGAACCAATTTGGATTAATAACATCCTAAGAAAATCCTATTTGACTTTGTCATAGAGTTTCTTTAGGTGTAATTTGAAAATGAGAGTTTTTAACTTCTTGTTCTTAATAGAATGAAGGAATTCCTGCATTGTTACAATTGCTTCATAGATTTGTTGGCCAAGTAGAAAATCCAAATTGTTCCATAGATATTACAGAAGCCAAATTTTCCTTAAGGCAGTTAGTTATAGTTTTAGAAATAACTTTATAAACCAAATTACATAGAGAGATTGGACAAAATTGGTAAAAGGAAATGGGATTAGATGACTTGGAATTAAGGCCACGAAGGAAGAATTCATATATTTGTTCATTCTAACATCAACTCTAGACTTTTGTACAAATTTCAAAAGGGTATTCCCTAGAAGGTCAAAAAAATGGTAGAAGAATTATGCAACCAACCGTCAAGTCCAAGGATATTCTATTTAGCATAAGGCTTGAGGACTCCTACTAGTTCTAAAGAGACATTCCACTCTACTATAACCACCTCCTCAATAGAAAAGAAATGTGGAAAATGATTAATCACTTGGAGTTGTTCCAACCTATTATGCACCTGCAATCGTTTATATAAATGTGAAAAGTAGAGGTTGCAACCCGCTTTATACCAGTTGGGTCAACGATAGTTGAATCATCAGAGTCTTCTTAGTTCCTAAATGGTATTACTTACTTTCCTAAAACTAGCATATTTATGAAAAACTTAGTTTTTCCATCCCCTTTGGAAATCTAGCTTGCCTTACTTTTAATTCTCCATTCTTTTTCTCTAAGCTTTAAAATGTGTAGCTTTTTTGTTTGTAGGTTATTTAAGTGATATTTGATATTCAAGGAGAAAAATATTAAAAAAAAAGCTATTAGGAAGAACTATTTCATGTTCCACCAAATCTAGCTTGAACCTTAAATTTTTTTTTCCCTTTCCCAACTAACAACCATTTTATTCAACTTATTTAACTTGTAAAAATAAATAGATATCTAAATCAAAAAGTGACACTCCATAGTAAACCAAAACTTCCTTACCGTCTTGTTAAAAGACAGACGATCAAGCCATATTTGATTAAACTTGAAAGAAAAAAACTTAAAATAGCGTTGAGCCTCAAAACAGGGAAGAAAGAAAGGAAGAAATGGTCTCCTTATACATATAAGTATCAGTACAACCTCTTTGATGGTCTCCATTTCGTTTATTTTCCAATGATATTAATCCTCTAAACATGTAAAATAATCATATTCAAAGTAAACAGGTAAAATAATCATATTCAAAGCTAACAAGTTAGTGTATCTAATTTGGGACCGACCCTTAATCAAAGAAATGCAGTTGTCTATAATGCTATTTTTTGAAAGCCTTTCTAGTGGGTTTTTCCGGTCAAAATCCGGCAGCAATTTATTGGAATCGCAAGTTTGATAGCTACAATCAAAGCGTGCCAGGGGTTTTTCAGGGTGCTGAATCCAAATATGCAGTTAAAAAACCATTTTAACTGCAACAAATCAAGATTTAACCTCAATTTATTTCAACGGATTCCGTCACCATAATCTCCAAAAAGTCGCATTATTTTTCTAATCACATGAAAGATATTCTTAGGCAATTTCCTCCACCATCTCCATTTCTTTTTGGAGTTGAATTCATCCATTTTCCAAATCCCGAATATTAATCAAAGAAATATCTTAACAATTTTTCCACTTTTCCTTGTCCCGCCGGCACGTAATAATAAACAAATAATAAATTTTTGAAACTGCCATATGTGTTCGTCACCATCCATAAAGCTTGTGATGATCATAAAATACTAAATATTTCTCAGATATATAAAAGGAGAGTCCATAGACATATTCTTTTGTTGTTCATATTCTCAAATCTCGAGATCTATTTGTCATCCATTATCAACAACACACACTATTTTTCTGACATCTACTAACGACCTCCCAATTTACAGGGCTGGAATTTAACGAGAAAATTTCCCTTCATGGGTGATGATTTGAGTTTAAAATTTTTAAAAAGGTCAAGATTTTTTCATGAACTTTAAAAACCTGTAGGGATGTGTGAAGACTGACGGGTACGTTTGTGTAAAATTCCAACCTTTCTAGTATTCTTGTTGAGTTGAGTTGGGTTTCCACACAGACCTCTTCTCAAAGCGCCGCCAAAATTTGGATATTTGTTTAAGCTCTCAGAATCGTTGATATCCCAGCCAAATAAACATGATGCTAATCTTATAATTAATATATTGTGACATCATTTAAATGAAAGGATTAGTCTAAATATGCGAATTTTTGGAGACTGATATGACATTGTATAAAAGGTCATGCATACCCTGGGCATGCATGGCGAAGATTTCGGCAGCTGCTCGCTTGAGGAATTTCCGACTATATCGCCACCACTATACCGTACTCCTTGAATCAATGGAAAGCTCGGTAATTCAAATTTGTTATTTCTTTGATGTGTACGGTAAGACCTAAGTCACGAACCACGCTTTTAATGGAGTAGTCTAGCCAGGTGCAGGAATTCCCTGGATTCCGTTCCCGATAGGAAAAACTTGTGGCTAGCGTGGGCATTCCTCGAACCCCCGATGTGGCTCTGTTTGATGTGATTCTGTCACTATCAGAATCTGTATGTACCCAGATCCAGCACGATGTAACTCTCAATCCACCTAGTTAATGGGGAATGGGTGGCCGATGGAGGAATAGAATTCAAATCAAAACAAGGAAGCCAAAACTCTACATTTCCTTGCATTTCCTCTTCTGCTCATTGCTCCCCCTCTCCCCCTCTAAAAAGAGATACCACATAGCATAACTCTTTATTTTACCTGCAATTTTGGCTTTGCATGTATCGAGATGCTTTTGGTGTCCACATGGAAGCTTTTGCACATGGTTATGGGAGTGATTCTTGTGGTTTCATATTGATTTCTACATTGCATTAGAGGATTTTTGTCCAAGAAATATCCCATCACAATTGTCTGCGTGCGGAAGGCTCCATCACTACCATCCTGTGATTCCTTGTCTTGGCTCTCACGTATCTTGATTGCTCTAACAATAGTCCCAGTAAGTTGGAACATTCATTTTTCTCACATTCGCTAGTTTACTCCTCTTGTAATGCTCACTTAGGTTATATAATCTGGCGTTTCAAACCCTTCAACTGTCAAGTTCTACTGATCATAGGATAAACTAAATAATATGGTATGGATTTGACCAATAAATAACCACAAAGACATTTTAATTCCCAAACAAGAAGGGCTACGATGTAGCAAGTCCCTGCCTCTGCTACCTAGGTTAAACTAGTTATATACGAGGAACCAGTTCCAACTCAGCTTGGGAAAGCTGGAAGATGCAAGTAGCCCTGCAGCACTCAGCAAAACACAACCTGCTCTCCTATTCTATCATAGTTTTGAATTTTAGTGGTTTATCTTGTTTTAATAAAATATGCGATCAGTTGTGAATGCAAAGTCTCTACCTTTTAGGTTAAACTAGTTATATATGAGGAACCAGTTCCAACTCAGCTTGGGAAAGCTGCAAGATGCAAGTAGCCCTGCAGCACTCAGCAAAACACAACTTGCTCCCCTATTCTATCATACTTTTGAATTTTAGTGGTTTATCTTGTTTTAATAAAATATGCGATCAGTTGTGAATGCAAAGTCTCTACCTTTTATAGTTGAACCGTATTGCAAATTGCACATAGAATCTGTTACAAATGTCTACAGATGACCCATTCCAATGTTGAATATTGGTACTCCATAGCGAACATACCTGCTGCAATACACCTCAGGCACATTCTGGACAACAAGTGTGTGTGTTATATCAAGTTGGGAGATGTTGTCATTGGCATGCGAAACAACTCAATTAGGAGGGATTGTCGGAGCTGGAGCTATTCTTGCTTTCTCGTTCGTCACATAGTATATGTCTTTAGTGCTTGCAGACTGCTACGAATCCCCGGATCCAGTCACTGGAAATTGTGCCATTGCATAGTTTAGTGACTCGGAAATTGAATGGCCCACCACTATTTTTAAAAGGCAGCATGGAAGTTGTGCATGAACGTTATATTGTGTCATGGGCAGGAAGTCTCACAACATTGTTGCTTACCACCACGTAGCCCATACAATCAATGACATCTACTCACTGCTATTCTTAGGACAAAAAAGTTTAGGGATAAGACGTTCATCCTTAGATTCATGAAATATTGGACAAATATGAAACATTTTTCAAGCGCAATTTATGTACGAGAGAGCAACAGCTCCAGAACACGTCATGCCATATCATAACATATACACACCATATCATATCTTAACACACAGCAACCATATGTAAATTCACCTCCCTCCCGAGGAAGCTCAATTGGCCGTGCTCTGACATGGAAGATCGTCGGTCCACAACGGCACCGCGGGCCAATCCAACAACGTAGAATAGCAGTCGCTTCAACACGCAAATATTGCCTTTTGCATGCATTTCACGTGTCAGTAGCAGTGCATGCATTTACCACTAGGCCAGAGTAATCGCACTTACGTGTTATTGCGTTCGAATAGTTCAGTTTAGAGGGAATCGCTTATAGCGGCTGAATTGAGTCCTGAACAGTCAAGAACAGTCAGGTGACGGTAATGTTCTCGATATACATCCAAGTGAGTATGTTTAACTGGACTATTACTCTGATAGCACAATTTCAGTTGCTGAGATTAGTGAATGTTGTCTGTTTAAAGTTGACGCTATTTTCTTTCATGTCGAATCGAGTTGGTGCTTGGATTAGCTCAAGCTCATGATGGAGTCGGGGTCATGTCAAGTCTGCGGAGCTTCGATGGGGCAGAAAAGATGAGTGTATGCTGAAGCCCTACACATAGTTGAGAAGAAGACGACTGTGGACTCTGAAATTCATGAAGAGAAGCTGGGATAAGCGGAAGATATGCTCTTTCTAGTGTTGCAGAGATAAGTCGTTTCCGTGGCAACTGTCAACAAGAAAACTCATATGCCGAATTATTAGTAGGGTTATTTTGGTTCCCTCACAATTCAATATTTTGAATACATATTATGGTATTTTGTCCAGGATTCTAGTTTACTCTCAGAAGGGTCTGCGTATTCTGGTTTTCAGAGTTTGTAAGTCATAGGTTCGAGTCACGGCACGGGTTTTTTTAAGGATTTTCCCTTCTTAAGTCGTCCGATCGTGTTTTGGCAGCGGTTCTTTTGTGAATTTTCCTTTATCGGTCGTGAGTTTGAGTCTCCGCGGAGGTTCTTTCGTGAATATTTTCCTTAGTTTGTAAGTCACAGGTTCGAGTCACGGCAGGGGTTTTTTTTAGGGATTTTCCCTTCTTAAGTCGTCCGATCGTGTTTTGGCAGCGGTTCTTTTGTGAATTTTCCTTTATCGGTTGTGAGTTCGAGTCTCCGCGGAGGTTCTTTCGTGAATATTTTCCTTTCTTAGAAAGAAAGCTCAAAGGAGAACCGTTAATCAGTTCGGCTTCGGGCACTTAGTGTTGGGCTCTTCGGCGGGTGGTTCAGAACAAGATGGATTAGAATAGGGCTTGAATATGGACATGCAGCCTCAGTGATACCTCGGCCTATATGTCTAAGAAAATTTGGCAGAATTAGTCTCAGAAACCTGTTTTCCTTAGCGATTTGATACTAAATGGCCCGAGATAGATTCGCCTAGGTCTTAGAATGAACTTTCTTGCCAGACTATTCTGTTTCTGTTTCAGGGTAGACTCGCATGAATTATGTCTTATGATGAACTCACATAGGAATTGACCTCTTCAACCTCATCCATGAATTAGTTTCTGCTTGCTTCAGATCAGCTCCTAGCTTCAGGGGGAATGCGAATATCTTGTCTCAGAACAAATTTGGCCTCAGGGTTTCATCTACCTCAAGAAACTCGTTACAATGCATCAGGACAGCTTCCAAGATAAATTTGGATGGCTTGACAACCTTCAGGAGAACGTCTAGTTTGCGGGAGAGGTGCTCTTCTCTTTCGTCTAATTCAATACAATATCTACATATTTTTCCCAAAAATAGAAAGAACATGCATTATCCCAAATTACTAATGAAAAATAGCACAAGATAAAATAATTCCTTTCACAATTAGGCACGATTGGATTTATTGAGATTGCTTAGAATGATCAATTTTAAATTGAATGATTTGCAGGTCATGATAAATGCAGGGAAGGATAAAGGTCAGACGGGCGTGATCAAGCGAGTAGTTAGATCCCAAAACCGAGTTATTGTCGAGGGAAAGAACTTGGTAACACTGCAATTCATTATTAGGGTTTCATTCATTATTTCCATTCGTCTGTATTTTGTTTTTACTTCACGCAGCCCTTGTATTCTGCACTGAGTAACATATTGAAATATGTAGATTTGCTGGTTGGTTTCAATATACAGTCAACAAACCACGACATAAACATGTATTTCCATAACTGCATTTTTCCTCCTCCATTCCTTTTTGCATTTAAACTTTGGATTTTTGGATATTGAGAGAATTTAGTCGATTTCTTCGCAAATGATGCTCTCAGCTCCAGGATTATGGGAAACTGATTTTACCATATTCTCATGGCTTACATTATTGAAGATGGGCAGTTTTGCGGTTTTTTTCTTCATATTCATTCCATTTTTTTTCCCAATTTTGAATATTGTTCCGAAAGCGTTATCACGCTCTGTAGGAAACTGTCAAAAGCATCAGAGTTGTGAAAGTGTTGTGAACAATAGTTACCTGAAGCTTCGGTGTGTCTGCCCTTCGCAGGAAATTAACGAGGTAAGGAAGAATTCCTGTTCTGATTACGGCATCAATTGGAGGATTAATATCTGCATAATAAACACCTTAAGAATACATTAGAACATAATCCATTAAAAACTGAATGCAACAAGAGAATAATAGTTTTGATACACAATTTTGCATCATGAACGTTAAAGGTATTTACTAATTAACTGACCAATGGATAGGAATTTCCGAAACTGGGTAGTAGCATCTAGCTGTTTTATTGGATCTTCAGACGTAATTGCGATTGCCGACGATGTGATAGAGTCGCACTGTAGCAACAGTCACCATTTGGGCAACGGTGGAGGACGTCTGGTCCGTGGTACGACATTTCAACAAACTGCAGACATACAAGCATTTCATCCGTAGCTGCTCCATGTGGGGAGACGGCACCGTGGGGAGTATAAGAGAGCTTCGGGTGGTTTTGGGGCTTCCAGCAGAGCGCAACAAGTGTAGAGGAAAGTTGGCACCTGTTAGATGTGGTGGCAGGCGTGCATGTATGGCAGGCCTGCATGTAAGTGGTGGCAGGGGCGTTATTGTATCGTAGGTAGTTCGCCATACATTTCCTAACATTAAATGTTAGGAGATTAATGCTAAGGATGAAGATAGCATTACTTCATCCAGCTTTGAAATGGTTGTAATTACTTGTACTCCTGGCCATTGTTTGCTAACTTTTGAACCTGTATACCTCGTACCGAGGCCAAATAAGATGAACATTCTTTTGATTGGTTAAAAGAATAAGAAAATATAAGATATTGTATCGGTTAGTGTGATATGTGGAGAAATTTTGGTTTAAGTCAAAAGAATTGTATTGATTGCCGTGCCAAACTAATGCCCACCGACCAAAACCGATTACTATAGTCCCTGCCAGGCCCGGAGGGCAGGGACTAATAAGATGTAAAACAGAGAAAACGTGTCCCCTAGTATAGAAACTGGCCTTTACTAAAATTGTTGCATGGGACTTTTGGTCCGCAATTTCTATCCTTTTTCTTCTTGTTCCAGTACCAAATCCCTAGTAGCTTTAGCTAATTTTGTTACGTTGTGTGCACTAGCACTTGTGTACTTGAACCCATGCTTTGCCAATGTTATTTGCATTTACCATTGGTTGGTTTTTCTGCCACTTATTGGGGTCGTCGTACTTAGTAACGTGATTGAGGTTGAGATAAACTTATCAATTCGTTATAGTAGTTTCAGAGCTCAGTGTCCAAAATTTAGTTTTGATTTTAAGAAGTCTTCCTAGTGTCTTTTTAGATGACGAGATGAAATATTAGGGCCACTTTTGTGGAAGAATACCAATGGAATTAAACATTTTTAAATAAACATAGGTCAATTCTTGATCCAGGTGGATATTGGTGGCCACCTGCCAAGTCCACCTTGACCCCCACCATTGTCTTTCTCAACATTTTTAGTTTCCTTAATTGTAGCACAACTTACTATTTTTAGCAGTTTTTCGGGTCCTGAACTTCCGGAGCCGTTTTGAGGCGCTAAACGACGTTTTTTGGGGAATCCGGGGGCAACATGGGTCCATATGTTGCCCGTTCCAACAATGATAGTGCTCGAATAGATCTTTCTAATGAGCTATTGTACGCGTCAAATGGAGATCATATGCTAAAGTTGCGACCCCGGGAAGTTGATGTACCAACTTACCCCCAAACAGGGCCCACAGTTTGGCGTTTCATCTCCTAGGGTTAGGTTTTGGAATGTGAAGGGTTTTCCCTTATTTCTCAACATTAAATAGGCCTTTGAGCCTCATTGTAACACAGTTCGGAACAGTTCAGAGGCATGTAGTAACCACATCTCTTCTCAGAGATAAGCTACCACCGCCCTAGCTGGTTTATTTCCATTTCTGGTTGTAAGCATATTTCAGTATTTTCCATTAATGAAATGAAGTATTATTTCCGCTGCATATTTGTGTATATGGTTATCTCTATTTTGTTGCGTTCCTATTTAAATCCGGATCAAGCTCTTCCTGGATGTACATGTGTAGGCAATCGCAGCATTTGAGTACCAAACGCAGCTCAGAATCCTTGATACCCAACTGTGTGCGAAGGGTATAAATATGTTTGTGAACTCCATCACATCTTGGCCCCTTCCCTGCTACAGCGTGGTCCACTTTATGTATTTGTCCTCATAGCTTTTGACAGGGTAGTATTTCTCCTTGATGGCATCCCAGAATGAATTCCAAGTGGGTGCGGCTGAAAATAGTGAGCCCGTGCTTTCATCTTTCTGCTCGCAATAGGTTTCCCACCAGTCCTTGACGTGGGGGGCTGCTTAGAGAAGAACGAAAATAATATTTTCCCGACTGGAAAAAGCATGAATAGAAAATTAATCCTCTAGCATATTTAACCATTTATCGATGACATCTGCGTCTATTTGACCCTCGAATATGGGGATTTCAAAATTAACTTGTACATTAAACGATGTGGCATTTTTAGAGTAGTTGTTGGAAGATGATGTGTCGCCCCTGGGTAGCCGCTGAAGGATCTGGGCAAAGTTGTCCATCATCGCGTTCCTTTGTCACTTAAGGGCTTCTTCAAGCAAGATTTTGATAGGATCTCCTGCCCCCTCGTCTTTCTTTTCATCCGCCATGGGAGGCCATCGGGATTTGTGAGGCTGGTCTTGCAAAGGTTCGACCAGTTCAAGCCCTAACTCCTTATAATCCCGACCTTTTGGGACATGCAAAGAAAAACAAAGAAAAAGCAGACTGCTCTAATACCACTGATCCAGATTTAAATAGGCATGAACAATATTATAGAGATAACCATAAATCAGAGATGAGATAACCATAAATACAGAAATGCAGCAGAAATAATACTTTCATTTCATTACTGTAAAATACTAAAAAATGCTTTACCAAACAAAAATGGAAATAACCCCGCTAGGGCGATGGTAGCTTATCTCTGAGAAGAGATGTGGTGGCTACATGCCTCTGAACTGTGTTACAATGAGGCTCGAAGGCCTATTTATTGTTGAGAAACGATGGAAAACCCTTAACATCGCAAAACCTAACCCTAGAAGATGAAACGCCAAATTGTGGGCCCTATTTTGGGTAAGTTGTTACATCAACTTCCCGGGGTCGTAACTTTGGCACCCAATCTTCATTTGATGCATACAATAGCTTGTTAGAAAGATCTGTTTGAACATTACAACTTTGGGAAGAGAAACATCAAGCCATGGACCCATGTTGCTCCCAGATTTCCCAAAAAAACGTCGTTCAGGGCCTCAAAACGGCTCTAGAAGTTCAGGACCCAAAAAACTGCTAAAAATAGTAAATTGTGCTACAAATAAGGAAATTGAAAAACTGAAAGAGACAGTTGTGGGGGGTCCAAGTGGGATAGGTGGGTCGCCACCAACATCCACCTAGATCACTTAGTGATTCTGAGTGTCCAAACTTCTTTTCAATTGAGTTCTCCTCCACTTGAACAACATCAACCTCATGTTCATCCTAAAATTGATGCCTCGCCTTCTTCACGTATTTCTTCACGTCGTTCTTCCTCTTCGCCTAGTGAAATTTTGGATTCTAGTAATCAGGAATATAAGAAGAAGCAGAAGAGGACAAAGAATAAGGGACAAAATAAGCAAGGGGGAAACCAAGAAGCCATTGCTATAGACACAACTGATGTAGAAAAATATTCCAACCATCCCTAAAAAGTAAAATTCTCTTGCATATTATGTTAGGTGACCACCTTCTTCAAAATTGTCCTGCTATTCCCAAGGTCTTAGAAGTGTGTTCCACTAGTTCACATCGACCTTTGTCATCAGCCTCTGGAGTTTTTGCTAGTGACAAACCATCAACTAGTAATAATAAGGTCCATGGGAAAAAGGGAAAAGTAAAATTTCCTTATAAGTTGTGTGAAGGTAATCATCCCATTCACCTTTGTCCTCTTATGGATGAATATTCCAAAGAGTTGGAAAACCTTACTACTTCCCAGCTTTGTCTTTCATTTGGTTATCGAAATTTTTCCACTGATCCTTTGCTAGTTGATCATGAGATTGATCAAAAGTCATCTTTGGTCAACCCCACTCTCTCTGAAAGTGAGTCTTTTGAGTCCGTTCTCGACCAACCATTGGTTGAGAAACCGGTAGACCTGGCTCCACCTTCAGTTAACCATACCTTTTCGGTAGAGAGTGAACTTCATACTACTAAAATTCTTCTAGTTTATTCAGTTTTGAATGAACTAGAGGGAAATACTCTCATTCTCGAGGTGCATGAGAGCAGTTCTCCTATTCCCATAGCGCAACTCATGTTCCTATGACACCCCCTCCAAATAGTTAGTCATTTATTTTGATTGGAGTCGACTGGAAAGATATCATCTTCCATCTTATGTGCCTTTCCAGATTACAGTATAGGCTTACCATATGGTTGTACCTAGCACAGTCATAGACGAGGGTGCATTTGTTAGCATTCTATCCTCAACTGCTTGGCAAGCTTTAGGTTCTCCTCAGCTTGTCCCCGTCACCCAGAATATGTTAGCTTTTAAGAGAGGAACTAGTCAACCATTAGGGATCCTTCCTAAGTTACCTATTACTTTGGGAGGAAAGACTATCTATATAGACGTGATGGTTTTCCAAGGCCCATTAGGTTTTAATCTACTCTGTGGTCGTGACTATGTCTATGTCACGGGAGCTCTTGTCTCTTCTCTTTTTCATGTGATGTGTCTCCCACATGAAGGAAGTATTGTGATCATTGATAATCTTACATTAATTGGTCCTTAATCAAATCCCAATCAACCATCATCCCTAATGGTTCTTATATGCAAGAGGTATCACCCCCGCCATGGGTTAATTACGTGGCCACCTATGCCATGCCCACATCTACTTATGATCTAGTAGGTGATGTAGTACAGCATGTATTGGGGGCATTGGAGCCCAAATTTTCCATTGGATCCCTAGACATATATTCCTTCCAGAGTGTTGTTCTCCCATTTGATGAAAACCTCTTGGAAGCCATGGCCTCTTTTGGTCTGTGATCAAGAGTTTGGAGCAGAGTTCCTTGTCTTGTGTCAAGCTTGTTAAAAAATGAAACAAGGACCATGAGCAGAGTTCTTTTACTTGTGTCAAGCTCATTAAAAAATGAAACAAGGTGTCATGAGCATGGTTCTTTTCTTGTGTCAATCTCACTAAAAAATTAAACAAATCTCCTTCCAATTCGAGTCTTTGATTATATCTCGTACAATCCTAGTCAAGTATTTCACTTGATCATGTAAGTGAACCTTCATTCCATCCACCTCTTAGTAACTAGTAGTCTACTGAGGTGAATGAAATGAAGATTGGGGGGCATGTAACCTTAAATTGAGTCATTATGCTGGGGGCATGTAAACTCATCTCAAGCATAGTTTGTCTTTGTTTCAAGCTTGTGTAAAAATGAAACCAAATCCAAGAATATTTTTTTCTCATGTTTCAAGCTTGTGAAAAATGAAATCATCTTCAAGTATACTCAAGCATAGTTTCCCATGTTTCAATCTTGTGTAAAAATGAAACCATTTCCCTTTTTACCTCTCGTGATTGCCATTTTATCAGCTTTTTTTCGCTAGATGAGCCTTGGTTTTTTCCTTTCCATCGTCTCCATCTCTTTGGTTGATCATACGCTTTCACTTGGTTGTTTTATCCTTTCCTGAGGAACATCTGCAATGAGTGGTCTTATTAGCCATCCTCTTTACTTTTACATGTTTTGAATAGTTTCATCATGACCATAACCAATTGCTATCATTTTATACAACTCGTTCCTCTAGGAGGAGTCATCTTTCATCTCTTTCATGACACTTGAAATATGAAAAGATTTTTGAGCACTTGTCGTGTCAAATGCATAAAAGTAAATGAAATGATGTCTACTTAGTATAAGTTTAACCCTTTTCCAGACTGAGATATACTATTATACGAAAAAGGAATACCTTAGTTGAACATGGCTAAGAGGTTCTCTTGAATATTATTTTCTACCTTTTCGTATTCAAGAGATGATTTACAAAAAGGGGCCTTTGGAGTTTTCTTTTTTTCTTCTTTTTCACTCTCTAAAGATGAAAAATATGTTGAGTTCCCCCTTTGTCAGACTCGTGAAACTTAAACGACGAAAGACTTGTCACCATGATGAGACCAAGTTTCTCCTTCCTAAGACTTGTAAAACTCACTAGGATGGATTCATTCGAAGAATGAACTTATATGGCAAGCACATGATATCCCCTTCAAGCTTGTGATTAAAAATAATTGGGGTACTCACTAGAAATAGTGGGGAAAAAGTGAAATAGGAACATCTCTTGTATAGGCAGCATGTCGCTCTTGAACATGACACTCATCTATATCTCGTGTCGGGTTTGGGATATCCTCACTTAGTCACTTTTCCTTCCAGTTTTGTAATCCATTTTTCCTCTCATCTAACTATTTCACTTCTTCATCATGACCCTTAGTCCTATGTTGAGTCAAATGTTGCCACAGTCTGGAGTCATGTCACCAATATGTTCAAGAGAAGTCCTATCTATATTTTTTACTACCTATACATTGCTTGGTATTTTTCCACAGTCCTAGATCGTACTCATTTATTCCACTTTATTCCTTGTTTCATGTCAATGATGAGGGAATCGTTATGGCCCTCCTTCGACGAGTCATTTCTTGTCAACTTCAATGCATTATCTAGGAAGATGACATAGAAACTACCTTTCAGTACCTTAGAGCTTACATGCCTTAATGGCAAGTTCTTCGCATTCGATGAGAGGTTTTCATCATTAGCCTTTGATTGGATGATTCCATGAGTATTCGACTTAAACTTCATTTTCACATTCACATATTGTATTGTCGTATCTTGAGAGCCATTGTCATTATTTGTGGTTCTCTCATTCATGTTAACAGTTCACATCATTGTTCAGTAATCAAGTGGTTTTCTAGCATGTTTGACTTCAACACATTCATTCGCATGTTAGAATTTGTACTTTGATCGAGTTGGGATGGAGCGCAAGACCTTGAGTTTTGTCTGATATAACTCAGGCTGTGTGGAGTTATGTATTATTCATAATTGTATACATGTTTCCTCTATACGTATGGTTATAACCATACCATGGGACCTTATATCTATGATGATGATGATCCTTCTATATTGGTTGGTTGTGTCCATACCGTGGATCTTAGACTTCCAGGCGATCCTTTTCATTTAGATGGTTGTGCCCATACAGTGGATCTTTTCACATGGTTCTTTCTATCCAGATGGTTGCGTCCATACTGTGGATTCATGTTTTGATATCTATGACAGAGGTATCAGATATGCATATGTATACGTTTCCTTGATTTTCAAGTCTCCTAGCAATGTTTTTTTTAGTCCTTTCACTAACTTGTAAAGCTTCTCAGCCATCACTCCCTATTTTGCCTTCATGCTTTAGGGGGCTTCCATTACACAGTATTTTGTCACACCTCTTGTACTTCCATGTTTCATACTATGGAGTGCCAAAACCTTGACTACTATGCAATGCACCCATCCTAATATGTAGTCCATATCCTCCCTGAATAACTGATGAAAAGTTTCCTTGAGCCTTTCCTACGAAAAATGAGCTCAAAACCCTAATTTATGGGTCAATGCGACTGTGACACTACCCTCTCGTGCTAATGGCAGGTTGCACCATATGAGCCTCACACTTCCAGCATAGCTTTTGCATAGATACTCATGTTGAACCCTAAAATGTAAGTTTTCCCAAAGTGAAGGAGAAGCTTCATGATCTAGAGGCTTCCAAGACGGCGAGATGGATGATGTTCATTGTGGATGTGGTCGAGTTCTCCCAATATTACCCTTTGATATTATCCCTATGAGCTTCCTCCTTGAGATCAGGACCTTTCCCTATCTTTGGTGAGATCCTAACTCCCTCTCCCTGCCTATAAAGTCATCCCCCTCCATTCCCAAATGGTTGGTCTCTAATTATTTGCACCCTTATGCTGAGATAGTGCTTACATGCTATCCACTTTGGCCTAGAGAAGGAGTGCTTGGAGAGCTTCAGCTTGGACTTGGACATTCACTCAAGGAGGGTTGCTATTATCAAGGCCTAGGTTGTATGCTTCCTCTTTTGTTTATTAATATATACAACTGTTGGTTCACTTTCCATAAATGCTTGTGTCGATGCTTCATTTATCTTAATGCTCCTTGATCTGTTAAGTGGATTACATTTGATTATGCTTGTTGCACTTTTATGCTTTGTCGTGTCTTTGGCCTCTTGTGCAGGTATTCAAACACTATGAGCAACAAGGGTTGAGCCTGAGGAGCAAGTGATCAAGATCTTCAACAAAGGAGTGCATTATAGCATCAGAGTGAGATAGTTCTCCTTCCTCTTCTCTTATTTCGATTATAATCTAGGAAAGTGTCTTGTACATTGTCTCATTTGTTACTAGACCCACTCACTGGGCTGGAGGGATCATCTCTATCCATGGAGAGGATTTACCTACTCAATAGTATGCAAGCACTCAAATTTTTTTTCTCCTTCCTCTTCTTCCCCTCCCTATCAAATTGCTCCTCCTCCCTCCTCCTCTCTCTCCTTCCCTCTTGACTCCAATCCCTTTGCCTCTCTTGACCCTAATCCTATTAGAGAATAGACTCCCTCTCTAATCCCTAACCCCCTCTACCCCCTCTATCCCCTCTCCTATTTCCCCTTTCCCCCTCCTTCCTCGCCCCTCTTCCCTTGCTCCCCCCCCTAGTCCCCTCCCTCCTCCCTCTGATAGAATCCTAACTAGAAACCAGTCAAAAGAATCAATCTTCCTCTCTAATAGTCATAAGAGTCCTGGAAGGAAAAAAAATAAGGAAATAAGGGATGAAGCAGCAATGAAGAAAATGGAAATGGGAACACAACAACCAATTGAAACATACATAGAAAAAAGAGTTGGAAACAAAGGAAAAACAAATTAGAATGTGAGTGGGAAAGGCCTCTCTGCTCCATCAATTAGTAAATAATGAATATGGTCTCTTGGAATTGCAGAGGCCTTGGGTACCCCTCGAAGGTCAATATGGAAAAAGACCTTATAAAATCTGAATCCTTAGACTCATTCCTATTACAAGAGACAAAATCCTTGGAACAAGAGATGACCCAAATAATCCAAAGAATAAAGAATTTTGCAGGGAAAGTTATAAAATCAATTGGTGCTTCAGGAGGCATATGCACATTGTGGAATCACTCCACATGGGAGCTTTCTTATCATCATAAATAAGTGCACTAGCTCCAAACTAAATTCAGAAATAAGATTATTGGTTATCAATTTTGTCTTTTCAATATCTATGTGCCTTCTCATTTTAGGGACAAGGAACAGTGTTGGAATTTCTTGGTTGAATGCATGGGACAGGAAAAAAAATACATTATAAGTGGAGATTTCAATTTGATTTTGAATGTTTATGAAAAATGTGGTGGTAATTTCTAGGTAGATCCCTCTAGAGACAAGTTGGAAAACATCATGGAAGCAAATAATTTAATGGATATTAAACCCAGAAATGGGAAGTACACCTGGAGTATCAAAAGACTTGGATCAGGAAATATTAAAGGTCGATTGGATATATTTTAAATCCATGACAGCATCACTTCAGATTTCAACTCAATGAGCTCAAAGATAATCCCATCTACATCTTCAAATCATAATCTTATTGCCATAAAATTTAGGGAAAGAAAAAATTTCATCCCTCTTCCTTTTCGTTATAATCCCCTTTGGATAAGCTCTGAAAATGTTAGAACCTTGGTTTCAAGAGATTGGAAACAAAGCATAAATGGTTCCCCTAGTTTTGCTTGGGAAGCAAAATTAAAATACGTCAAAAATTCTCTTAAGGAATGGGCTCGATTACATTTCAAAGAACCTCATCAAAGAAAGGAAGAGATGCAAAAGAGGCTTGAAATCATTTAGAAAATTATTGAGGAAGGTGAAGTAACAAAGGAGAATCAGTTGAGAGAAAGAAAAAAATTACTGGGAAATTTACAAGAATAATATAAACGAGGAAGAGACATGGAGACTAAAATCAAGAAACTTGTGGATCCATTTCGGTGACAAAAACACTACCTTCTTTCAAAACACCACTAAAATGATATTTCTCAAAAATCTCATTGAGTCAATCATTGGAGAAGGGGGTGTTGATATAAAGGGCCAAGAAGGAATAAAAAGGGAAGCATATCAGCATTATAAGAGTTTGCTTTCATCAGATCTAGGGGATCAAAATTATGGAGACTTCATAAGGCATATCTCTAAACTAATCATAGAAGAGACAAATGATGTTCTAACAAAAGAAGTGGATGCAAATGAAATTCAACAAGTTATTTGGAGCCTTCAACCGGGCAAAGCCTCGGGGCTTGATGGTTTCTCCATCTCTTTCTATCGCTCCTTTTGGAGGCTCATTAAAAAGGACCTTTTAAAGATGATCAGTTGGGTTTTCAAAAAAAAAAAAGGTGGAAATACCAATTCCATTTATCTTTCCCTCATTCCTAAGGAATCCAAGCCTACCTCCTTTAATCACTTCAGACCCATATCCTTTGCAATTCCTCTTTTAAAATTATCGCCAAAATTCTTGCTAATTGGCTTAAACCTCTCCTCCATAGCTTGATTTCTGAAAACCAAGGATATTTTGTTCTCAATAAGAAAATCATTGATAATATAATGTTGGTACAAGAAGCCATCCACTCCAGCATGTCTAGAAATGAAATGGCCTTCATCCTAAAACTAGACATGGCCAATGCCTTCGATTGTGTCAATCACCCTTTCCTTACTGTTGTTCTCCAAAAGTTTGGATTCTCTTCTTACTTCATAGCCCTCATTACAACTTGCATAAAAGGGCCCTAGATTACCCCTCTAGTAAATGGAAGACCTGGGGATTTTTTCGAAAGTTCAAGAGGTATAAGACAAGGCTACCCTCTCTCTCCTTTCCTCTTTATTATCATGGTAGATTCTCTAAGTAGAATCTTAGATCACAACAGGCATAATGGTACCATAATAGGCATTTATTACAATAGAGGAATCAAAATCATTAATCACTTTCAATTCGTTTATGACATTCTTTTCTTAGGTGGTCCCTCGTGTATTGTTGCAAAAAGAATAAAAAAAATCTTTGATGGTTTTTTGGAGGTCTTTGGTTGCCTTCTAAACAATCATAAATGTTGCATCTATGGTTGGAATACATCAACAATAATTCTACAACACATTTCTCAAATTCTTGACGTCCCCTTTAAAGCAAATTGGGATCATTTCAAGCACTCGGGCCTTCCAATATCCAAGGATAATATGAAATAGATATTTGGACTTCTTCCATTAACAAAATGAAGAAAAAAATTAGAATTGAGGAATGCAATGGCTCATCTAGCCGTAAGAGTCATCTTGATCAAATCTATCTTATCAGCCCTCCCTCTTTACCAATTTTTGATCATCCAAGATCCTATAGGAATACAAAAGAAGATTGAACTTATTATAAGAAAATTCATACTGCAAGGAGGTAAAATAGAGTAAAAAAAAATCAATTTGATAAATTTATATGAACATTTCTCTCGGAGAAAAAATAATTTGGATATTCATAACAGGATAGCCTCCTCGTGGAAACAAATTCTGGAAGCAAATTACTTGAGCTCTCCTCATCAGCACCTTCTTATTTCCAAAAATCCTCATCATGCCTTGTTCGCAGATTTGTAAGCTCATTAGGGAATCCCTTCCACTGATAAAGGATAATACATCCAGAGTTCCAGGAGGAGAACAAGATATCAATCTGTGGAGAGATAGCATCATGGGCTCTTCCCCTCTTTCATACATTCAAGAAATCTAACCCCTCATGACTTGGATGCAAAACAAAGGAATAAATACTCTTGGCCAAATTTCATCTTGGAATCATGGAAATAATTCCTGGGATGGATGGCCACCCCCATCTTTCCTTCTTGAACTAAGTAATCAATGGAAATTGATAATCTCAAATCTTAAGGGAGAAACACATATAAGTATTCAAACACAAAACAACTTCAAATGGAACACATCTAGTGGTGTCTTCACAGTTAAATCAGGGTATGAGAAGCTCCAAGTAGACCTTGTTCTCCAAGTTTGGCCTCTATGGAAATCTATTTGGAAAACAGAAAGCCTTCCAAAAATCAATTTTTTTATGTGGGCAATGCTCAAAGGCAAGATACTTACAGTAGACAATCTAAAGAAGAAAGACATGGGCCCTCTAGATTTTCGTTGTGCTACAACAATGAAGAAACGTTCCAACATCTTTTTCGAAGTTGCAATTTTACTGAAGACTGATGGTTAGTGCTTATTCATCCAGTTGAGGTTAACATCAATTTCAACCTCTCACTTGCAATTGTTGGAAATAATACTGAGAGGGGGGGGTGAATCAGTATTATCACATTAATAAAACTTTTTCTTTTTCATAACCCGATTCATATATACTACTTCCACAACTTCTTATGATTAAGTTAATTGATCTTCAACGAGTGCATTAGAACATTATCATCCATATTATCAGTTAACATATGCAGTAACATAGAATAGATCATCACATATAAGGCACACACATGAACACCATGATATAAGGTGGAAACCCAATGCGGGAGAAAACCACCTGCTGCAAGTCATCTCAATCTTCTTCTTAATAAGAAATTCCTTTTACAATATTTGTACTGGTGCAGTCTTATACCAGTACGGGAGCTACAACCCCCTTTGCTCTTGTACTAGCTGATCCATTTACTAGTACGCAGGCTGCTACCTGCTACAATGCTCCAAAGTTTTCCCTTTTAGCTCTTGTACTAGCTTAGATACTAGTACGTAGGTGCTGACCTACAATCTTCTCCTCCAGGTACCACGTTTCATCAATTTTCACACTGGATACACTGAAGCACAACACATAATCTGAAAGGGCCACATTTCATCCAATTTTCATACTGGACCCAATAACAACATTGAAGCTCATAATCAACCAACCTTCTGAATTACCCAAGCACTAGATCAATACATATACAAGTGAGTCATCAACCAGATCTAGTAAATATGAGCTATTAAGAACTTGATCCATTCATCCATCAATGTACAAACATTTAATCAATCACCTCTCAGACTGCTGTTATCAGTACATGATATCAGACATCAGACATTACTTCAAAACCCAGATCACAGCAATGATAAACATGAACAGCTAAATAGACTTCAAGAGAAGTACGCAGCTTCACCCATATAACTGCTGCGTATATGTACGCACTGTATCCAACTGCTTCCATGCGTACGTGCGCACTGTGCCTCACAGACTTCCTGCGTACGTGCGCTCTGTGTCCAATGAACTGCCTGCGCCCCTCCGCATCTGCAGAGCTTCTGGTCCTGCATATCTGCGCACCTGCAATGCTTCTGTTCCTGCGTATCACCGCACTTTTCCTTCACTGGACCTGTGTACCTCCGGGTATAGATAATTTCAAGACTTCAAGAATAACCCAGACAGTCAAATCTACAGATCTGATCATGCGCCGAAGAGATCTCAATTCACCAGTAGATTCGCCTTATTTAGCTCTAGACATTACACCTAAGAGATCATGATATTTTAGATCTAGCTCTCATAAAATGTTCAACCACAGAGCCTACTAAGCCAAATGATCTCCTTTGCTTTATATAGGCAAGCTCTTCCTCAAATCAAGGATCATGGGGCTCAATAATAATAATAAAATAAACAATACCACGGGCCAAAACCATGATAACACAATACTATCGGCTAAATACCAGGGGTAAAACATAAGGAACCCCACGTGTGCGCGCTTTATTGCCTTGGAATGTGTGCACTGAGGGTACGCACCCCATGAATGGGTAACTTGCGGGTATGTACGCACTTTATATAAGACATGCCTTCGTATCCGCACCTTTTGTACGGTGTGGCTGCGTACTCCTTATTTTCTTCAATATTTGAGGGTTGTTCATCAATATTTGCTACTGACCTGTTGTACAGTGATCCATCACCTGTATGGGTTTCCATCAAGGACAACACTTTAGCCATAATGCCAACAATCTCCCCCTTTGGACTTGATGGCAAAGCTTACTTGTGAACTGTCATCTGATCCCCTTTTGCTGTCCGGTAACCCATGCATTCTATCACATCTGATATATCTTCTGAATGTATACAAGTGAGATGATCTTCTATGAGAGGGTTGCCATCAAGTACAACACATGCATCATTATGCCAACAATCTCCCCCTTTGGACTTGATGGCAACAACACCGAATCACTCTCCCCCTTTGACATCAAGGGAAAAGGGTTATGCTCCCCCTAAGAACATGCTCTCCTTGACTATAAACCAGATCTGCTGAAGTCTCTTGAATGAACTCCCCCTTTGTATATGCCATGGTGCTCCAATCTGATAATG
>APFE030433520.1:0-13247 GCA_000404065.3 Pinus taeda | reverse complement strand
TGTCTAAGGAAAACCTTTCCCTTACTGAAGACTACATCATAGCCTCTGTCTTCCAGCATCGCGATCGACACCAAGTTTCTCTTCAGTCCTGGTACATACTTGACATCGATCAAGGTAAGGTGAGATCCATGCTCCCTCTAAAAAATAATCATGCCTACACCTTAGACACTATACTTCTCATCATTACCCATCGCTATGAGTACCTGGAGATCTTTCTCCTCCAAAGTACTCAACAAACTCTTGTCTCTGATCATGTGGAAAGAAGCTCCACTATCAAGAAACCAACCACATCCCACCATGGATGAAACCATGCATGTGAAGAGTGTGAAATCCAACTCAAACTGTGAAGCAAGTGCCTCACCTTCAGATCCTTCCCTAGATCCCTTCTTGGATTTCCTCAGTGGACAATTTGTAACAAAATGGCCCACCTCATGACAACGAAAGCATCAAACTTTTGATTTTTCAAACTTCTTCCCACCATGGGAAGAACTGGACTCAGAAAGAGAAACCTTCTCCTTCCCCTTCTTCACCTTACTCACTAAGGCATAGTTTTCTTCATTGTCCATGGATGAAGAACCATCTCTGGTGCTTCTTCTTATCTCCTCCTGCATCAAATCCGACCATAGTCATTCCCAATCTGGCAGTTTCTCTCTTCCATTAACCGAGTCCTGGTAGCTAGCCAACTCTTAAGAAGACCGATGACTACAAGACTCACCATGTCATCATCAGCTATCACAATCCCTACACTTCCAAGCTCATCCCTGCATGAGGTGAGATTTATCAGATACATAGAGATCGTGTCATCCTTTTCACACTTGATCTTTCGAAGTTTGTCCTTCAGTGCCAGCTTCCTCTGATAACTGCTATTCTGATAAAGATCTTTCAATGTTTTCCACATCGAAAATGGAGTCTCCTTCCCATGTAGGCTCGAGACAATGTGATCTCAAACTCCCTCCAGAAGGATTCTCCTTACTCTAGCCTCACACTTCTTCCACTCCACCGGTTGAGTAGCACCAGTCGGCTTTGAGACTTCTTGATCAATGGAGTCCTTAAGGCCATTATCTTCTAATATTGCCTCCATGTGATCCTTCCGGGCTATACTATTCAAACTACCATCAAGGGCATATTCGAGTCTCAAACCATAGAACGCCATCGGTGAAATAGATGTGATAAGAACTCTATTCAATATTCAGAAACCACAAACTTCAACTTCTCCCTTCTTGTATATTGTTCTTCCTTGATCACCTGTGCTCTGATACCATGTAGAACTTTTTCTACAAATCACCTAGCTCACTGATATCATGTAGAAATTTCACCTACAGATCAAACTGATATATGCAATGTACTAAAGCATAATACTAGATCTACATCTACCATAAACTTTGCGGAAAATTAATTGAACATGAGCAACATCAAGCATTAATAGATATAATTGAGAATGAGAAGTAATCAACCATAACACAGAAGATATAACCTGGGGAAAGCCTCAGCCTAAAACCTCACTCTCTGTATTATCATACATAGGATTTATACAAAACCTTAGCTCTCACACAGCTAGCCAGCTCTCAGTACAATCCTCACAGAAAAAGGTGGAAATACATCAATATTACACAAAGCCTTAGCTCTCACAGCTAGCCAACTCTCTATGCAATCCTCTTGGATACTCACAGGCAATGAAGACTTCTCCTAAGCCTTCTCCTCTGCCCTCCAAGCCTCCTATTTCCTTGCGCAATTTTTCCTGGATGATCCTCTTGTTACCAAGTGTAACACTGATCTCACATCCTGTAAAACTGTACAATCCTCAAGGAACCTTAATGCTTCTGCTTGGATGATTTTACTTTATAGGAAAAATACATCCAATTCATAGTACACTGACCCTCCTCTGATCTCAACTGGGTATTTCTTTGAACTAACATGCATGAGTTATTTATGAGAGAATATTTAGTTATCTGAAGTGCAACAATTACATGCATGCAAGCACTAACTAACTGAACTCACATTAATTTAAACAAATTGTTTAAATCAATCTAATTGTACTTGACTCAGTTAACTAAGCCAACTAATTACATCTCAAATTAGAACTCATCCTTATCTCTTTAACTGATGGATAAATTCCTCAATTAATAGATAAATTGTTGCATGTCCTCATATAGACTTCATGTTTGATTTTTCACAACTAATTAAGTCATGGAGAATTAATTTATTTATTTTCAAACAACTATTAAGTTCAAATTCTAATTTTACTTCCTATTTTAGTCCAGGGACTGACTAAAAATAGGAATCCATCCTGAACTGCTAAAAATAGAATGTTATTTTTAGCACTTCCATTTTTCATTCCTTTTTGCGCAATCCATCACTGGTACCCAAACTGCTATTTTTAGCACTTCTATGTTTAGCATTTCTTATTGCCATTTTCAACATCCCACATAGCTTCATCGAGCCCAAAGTGCTTCCACTGCACTTTAACTTGCTATATTTCTCAGTTCCAAAGCATGAGCACCTTTTTTTGCAATATACATTAAGGCTTTGGCTGGAATTCTCCATCTGGTTCCACTTGCAATATAGACCAGTAAATCACATGATCAACATCCTTAACATACTTCTTAAGCAAAGATACATGGAAAACATCATGGGCTTTCATTGTCAGAGGCAGTGCAAGTCGATAGGCCACTGGCCCGCTCCTCTCGACAATGTTGAAGGGTCCACAAAACCATGGTGCTAGCTTGGCACATGATTCAATCCATAAGGATCTCTTCTTCGGTTTGATTCGCAAGGACACCTGTTCCCCAACCTGGAACTCCTTCAACAACCTGTTCCTATTTGCATAACTCTTCTACTTGTCATGTGTTGCCTTTAGATTCTTCTTGATCACCTACATTTCCTATTCCATGTCTACCAACATATATGGTCTAATCAACACCCTGTTAACTAGATCACTCCAACTGATGGGAGTGTTACAACTTTGCCCATACAATGCCTCAAAAGGAATCATCCTCAATGACTCCTGATAATCGTTGTTGTACATGAACTCAACTAATGGAAGGTAGTCTTCCCACTTCCGTTGCTGATGTATCACATACATTCTCAACATGTCCTCCAATATCTTGTTGACCCTCTCTGTCTATCCATCTATCTGTGGATAATAACCTACGCTGAAGGCCGACTCTGTGCCAAAACCTATAAACAAATCCTTCCAAACTTGGAAGTGAACTTCGCATCCCTTTCTGACACAATATTCTTTGGAACACCATACAATCTGACCATATCTCTAATGAATACATGTGCTACATCATTATCTGAGAATTTAAACTTAACTAGAATGAATTGTGCAACCTTCGTCAACCTGTCCACAATGACCATGATATAATCATGTTGTCTCACTGTCTTCGACAAACTTGTAATGAAGTCCATGGAAATGACCTCCCATTTCCACGCTGGAATCGTGATCGACTATAGCAGTTCACCTGGATGTTTTCATTCTACTTTTGCTTACTGACAATTGAATCATCTAGCCACAAACTCTGCTAGATCCCTCTTCAAATTTGGCTAATAATAAAATTTCTTCACTGTTGTTAGTGTCTTTTGATAACCCAAGTGATCTGAATAAGGTTTCACATGAAACTCTCTCAATATTACCTTCTTAGGCTCACTGCTATCCAGTGCATATATCTTGTCTCTGAATCTAACCAATCCATCTTTTGTAAAACAATAATCCATATCCTATGCACCTGCATCTATACCTGTACATGTACCTATACATGTACTATCACATGTACATGTACCTGTACTATCACCCGTACTCGTACTTGTGCTCTGCTGCAACCTGTGCACAATATACATATATCTGACATCCTACTAACTTGCCCACAAGATCATATCTTGTAGATCTGTCCCATAGGAGGTCATAGCTGCTAAGTGATTTAGTTGTATCCATCTGCTAAGGGCATTTGCCACTCTATTCTCTTTACCTTTGATATAATTGATCTTAAAATAAAACTCACTAATCGTAGCCAACCACTGAGCCTTCTTACCATTCAGATTTAGTTTGTCAAATAGATATCGCAAACCATTGTGATCACTCATCAATGTAAATCTCCTGCCCAAAATACAGTGTCTCCATATCTTCAACGAATGTATAATCATTGATAGCTCCAGATCATGTGTGGGTTAGTTCTTCTCGTGCTCATTTAGTTTCTGTGACTCATAGCATACCACCTCTCCATCTCGCATAAGGACTCCACCAAGTCCCTTCTTGCAAGCATCTGTGCATACTAAAAATTATTTGTCTGGGTCTGCAATCTTTAGCATTGGTGCATATGTCAACAATTGCTTAAACAGATAAAACTAGCTCACACTCCTTTGTCCATTCAAACTTCTTAGCTTTCCTCTGCAATGATGTGATAGGATAAGAAATATGTGAGAAGTTCCTTATGAACCTCCTATAATAGCCTTCCAACCCCATGAAATATCTCACCTCATCCACATCTTAGGATTTTCCCACTCCATGATGGCTCTTATCTTTTCTAGATCTATTGTAATGCCCTCCTTGGAGACAACATGCCCCAAGTAGTGTACCTCAGTCTAAAATAAACTACACTTGTTGAGTTTAGCACACAATTGATGCTCTCTCAACAACCTCAAGATTTCTACTAAATATTAGACATGCTCTTCCTCGTTTTTAGAATATACCAATATAACATCAATGAACACAATAACAAACTTGTCCAAGTACGGACGCAACACACTATTCATCAAACACATAAATGTAGTTGGAGCGTTAAGCCAAATAGAACTATAACAAACTCATAGTGCCCATACCTGGTCCTTAATGCGGTCTTGCAAATGTCCTCCTCTTTGATGCCTACTTGATGATATTTGGATCTCAAGTCGATCTTAGAGAACATTGTTTCTTCCTTCAGTTGATCGAACAAGTCATCAATCCTCGACAACATATACCTGTTCTTGATGGTCACTTTGTTCAACTGCTTGTAGTCAATGCATAATATGAGCGTACCATCTTTATTCTTCACAAACAATATCGATGTGCCCCAAGTTGATACATTTGGCCTGATGTACCCCTTGTCCAACATTTCCTTCAAATATAGCTTAAACTCAACCAAATCAGGTGTGATCATTGTGTAAGGTGCTTTTGATGCTAGAGCTACCCCTGACACTAACTCAATAGAAAATTCTACCTCCCTGTGATGTGGCAACTCTGAAATGCCCTCACGAAACACATCCTTGAACTGTTGTAGAACTAGGTATCTGCTCAACACATTTGCATCCTTAACTTCCTTACCTTTATCACTAGAAATGTTTATTGCAAACAACTACACGCTTTCCTGCAACTATGCTTTGCTTGCATAGCTATCCCTGTAAGACTCTTAGTTCTCCATTTTCATCAACACACTCAATGGATTTGTCATAACAGTCTACCTTGGTTCTATGAAGATACAACCAATCTATGTCCAACAACATACTGTATGACCACAACGGTAATACATTCAAATGAGTTGTTGTAGGCATACCATTCAAATTAAATGCACAAGCTCTTACCTAATGATGAACTCACTTCTTTATACCTTTAGCCAACTACACTAACCAAGGTTCTGCATGCAATTCCTTACTCAAACCACACTTATCCACCAAGTCAAGACTAACATAGCTATAATTAGATCCAGGGTCAATGAAAAAAGAAATAACTTGATCACAAAGGTTACCATCCATCTTAATGATAGATGCCTAATGCTTTGCATGTTTTCTATTTAATGATGCATAAATACGTGGAATACTCTTACCAACATCCCCAATAGTCTGTGCTTCCTAAACACTGTATTTATGATGTCTGCCACCCTGGTTCTATTCAAATATCTCCTGCGATGATATTTGCCACAATTCCAACACTCTATAGGCTTCCAACCTGTCTCTTTGTTCTGTTCTCCTAACCGGAATCCCTGTCCTCCATTTGATGTATTGAAATTCTTAGGTGGTGCAACATTATCCTTGTTACCTGTGTCCTATGGTCGTACTCTCTTCTTGTCCAATTTTCCTTTGTTCTTTGCATTACCTCTCTAGTTTGGTTTAGTCTCAATTCTATGCTTCGATTATTCATAGCAATGCTTCAATTTTCGGATGGCCTCCTCTAATGATCTAGGCTCGTTGGACTCAATCCTATCTTTGAATGCTACTGGTAACCCACTATCGAATCTTTGAATCTTAGCCTTCTCCTCCTTGAGGTAAGGCACATACCTCAACAACTCCAAGAATCTGCTAGTGTACTCATCATCTCTCATGGATCCCATGTTTATCTCATAGAATTCTTTCACCTTGTCATCAAAGTATCTTTCAGACAAATAATTCTTCTTGAATAGCCACCCAAACTCACTCCAAGTCAAATCTTCCTCATTTATACCTCTGACATTCTTCACGTCTTCCCACCAAATGTCTACTTTTCCTTTGAGACTAAATGTAGCCACTCTATCTTTCATGTTCTCTGAATAGTCATGCAATCTGAAGAACTTATTCATGCCTAGAAACCATGCCTCTGCATCTTGTGATTTCTTTACCTCTCCATCAAAAGTTTGTGGCTTTTCTTTCTTAAACTCATCTAGAAAATAACCCTTATAACTCCTCCTGTAAGGATGATAAAGATGACGATCATAGTGCTTATCTAAATCAGAACTTGAATCATACCAGTGTCTATCCCTTCTACTATCAAGAGTGTCCAA
This sequence comes from Pinus taeda, assembly GCA_000404065.3. Lineage (NCBI taxonomy): Eukaryota > Viridiplantae > Streptophyta > Pinopsida > Pinales > Pinaceae > Pinus > Pinus taeda. The sequence goes on along the minus strand of APFE030433520.1, from coordinate 6,519 downwards.
CAATCTACCATCTCTATATGATCTATGACCACCATATGATCTACTACCATATGCCCCAATAGTTCTATCCTCCTGCTCATGGCTGATCCGAAGTGGTCCCTGTTGCTGCAAATATGAAAAGCTATGAAGTACGATTGCATTTACCTCTGCTAACTTTTCCTATGCCTGTATGATTTTTTCATTATCTACCTTACAACTCCTTATTTCTTTCTTTAAACTTCTCAATGTCATTGCAAAGTCGAAAGAGTTCCCAACACCATATTGCTCTTCTGATTCATAGGGAGAGTCTTTGTAGTCAACCATCTTTCTAGCCATTTGATATTTCTTCCTGCAAGGTATATCATGTCAGCTAAACAAAATCACAATGAACCAATGTACCTTAGTATAACTCGGGGAGGATACCTTGTCTACAAGATCAACAAATCAACGTGATACATGTATAACATAATCATGACAACATATAGAAACATAAAATATAAGCATATGACCATGCAACTGTAATTCTAGCTAGGGTCCAATCATCATTGCATCACCTCAACAACAACACACACCATGAACTCATGCATGAAAACCACCATCATTACGTCACTATACACTTGACCACATGTAAACATGGACATGCATAACCATCCACCCATATTCATAAACACATATGAACAAGCATGAATGAATAATATTTGAAATCAAACCTGCAAGAATGATACATGAAACCAAGCATACAACAATGTAACCAAACATGTAAGAATGTAACCAAGAATACTACAATGATACATGTAACCAACATAAATCGACATGTAACCAGTCATACACTCACAGCACTGCATTCCACAATAACAACCTCAAATTTCACATGACAACATCACTACAACCATGAACAACATCATGCAAATGCAACAAGCACATGGAATACAAGGGTGAGAGACACACATGCAATTGACATGCATGCATGACCAACACATAGCCCATCCAGTTGGAGGGGTGAACCATGCTCTCATACCACTCTGTAAGACCCTCCTCCCACATCTACCCAAGCAACCATCTAGCTATGGTAAACATGTGATGAGAGGCCACTATGATATGATTAAACCTCCTAAGTCATGTTAAGGAAGTGGAACCGACGAAAACACACCATACAAACTTTAATCATCAGCTATAAGACCCTTAGGAACTAATCCAATACTTTAGACAACTTGCCTAGGGGTCCCAATAATCTTTTGGACAACTTAAGCCTCAGTCTCTCCCATGCTATAGGCATGAGGGCGATAAGAAACCCAAAGTCGCTCTCATATGCTTGCCTGCCAGCGACCAGAGAAAAATTTTCAGTGCTATGTCAGCGACTCCAACATTTTAGCCACTTTTTTAAGCCTAGAGCCCAGATCACTGCCCATAATTGAACCATCTCTTCAAATCAGTAAAATAACTTGGAAATGACAGTATTAAAGCAAATACTTGTTTAAGACCTTACCTGGACCCCTTCTAGCCATGACATGCATTTTGTGTGAGAAATTTATATATTACAGAGCAACATAACACATAAAATATATTGCAGAAAACACATAAAACAAGAGAGACACAGATTTACATGGTTCACCCAATTTGGGCTACGTCCATGGAGAAACAACCAATCCTTCCTTTTATATTATCCAGCGAGCTGAAGAGATACAACCTACAACAGATCCATTGTAATTCCCTCTTCACTCTCACACAAACTTCTCTCTTTCTCACTCAGGATATAGATCTAGATAGACGCAATACAATTTCCTCATATATAGCGAGGGGTTGCCTTCTAAGGGAAAAAATCCTAAATTAAACATAACTTCTACCATCAGATCTCTGCCTAATGAATGACCCATATTGACTACAAAATTACAACATTTTACAAGGCAATTTTACATCTATTTTTAGCTGCCTGCCCTTGGACCCCCCTTGCAGCGTAAATATTATGGGCGGCATTGCTGCCACATTATGAACTTCGGTCCAATGTAGTGATACCTATGAATAAAGAAGATAAGCAGGCTCCACAACCAACAATCTCCCACTTAGAGACTGATTCTAGCTAGTGTGTATCTTTTCCAGCTTCAACTGCCCATCTTCCAACGTTGACCGTATGAAATGATACTTGAGCTGTATATGTTTTGCCTTGGAATGAAATGCAAAGTTCTTTGCAAGATGTATGTTGCTCTGGCTGTCACTGTATAACCTGCCCAACTCTTGCTTCTTACCCAATTCATCCAGAAACCTTTGTAACCAAATCATTTCTTTAATAGCCTCTATAGTGGCAACATACTCTGCTTCCTTTGTTGAGAGTGCAACAACACTTTGCAGTTTTTAATTCCACCTATAGTAAACACATAACCTGTTGTGCTCCTCCTGTTATCTCTATCACCTGCCATATCTTCATCAACATATCCCTGTAGAGCAATGTTTGAACCACCAAAGCATAACGTTTGTTTTGTGGTACCTCTCAAATACCTAAGAATCCACATCATTGCCATCCAATATTCTTTCCCTGAATTGTTCATGTACCTGTTTACAACTCCCACTGCATGTGAAATATCAGGCCTTGTGTAGACCATTGCATACATTAAGCTTCCAATTGCTGATGCATATGGAACTTTAGACATATAATCCATTTCTTCCTGAGTCTTGGGACACATTTCCTTACTTAGTTTGAAATGGCTAGCCAAAGGTATACTAACTGGTTTTGCATTCTGCATATTAAACCTTTTCAACACCTTTTGTACATACTCACTTTGAGACAATGTTAATTTGTGATTCTTCTTGTCTCTAGTTATTCTCATACTAAGGATTTGTTTCACAGCACCCAAATCCTTCATTGCAAATGAGTTTGCCAATTTTCTTTTGAGCACATTTATTTCCTACATGTTAGAACCTGGAACAAGCATGTCATATACATATAATAACAATATAATATAGCTTCCATCATTTTTCCTTTTGAGATAAACACAATGATCAGAGTGACATCTAGTATAACCTTGTTCAAAAATATACTTGTCAAATTTTAGATACCACTGGCTTGGAGCTTGTTTTAAGCCATACAAGCTCTTCTTCAACCTGCACACTAGTTTCTCCTTCCCTTTTACCTCATATCCGTGTGGCTTCTGCATATATATCTCTTCCTCCCTATCCCCATGGAGAAAGGTTGTCTTTACATCTGATTGCTCAAGATGCAAATCTTCAGCTGCTACTAGACTTAAAATAGTTCTGATTGAAGTCAATTTAACAACAAGAGAAAATATTTCATAAAAGTCTATACCCTTTTCAATGCAAACCCTTTCACCACAAGTCTAGCTTTATACCTTTTTCTACCTCCATATTCTTCCTTCAACTTGTAAACACATTTATTTTGTAATGTTGTTTTATCTGCAGGCAACCAGACTAAGTCCCAAGTTTGGTTATGTGCTATGGAGTCCATCTCTTCTTTCATGGCTTGCTCCCACTTCTTCCTGGTTTCTACTTGCACTGCTTCTTCATAACATTCTGGTTCACTAGAATCGGTCAACAATACATAATATAATGAAGGAGAGTATCATTCAGGGGGTCTACTTATCCGGGTAGATCTTCTAACACCACTTTTAGGTGTTTGAGGTGTTTGCTGCTATTGTGTTTGTTTTTCTGACCATTGATCATTATGATTTTCAGGCACCATCACTTTTTTTTGATCTCATCAAGCATTGTGTATTCTTTGTTTTCTTTTTCTTATTTCTTTTCCTGCATCTGATCCTTATACAAAACCTTTTCATTGAATATGACATCTTTGCTCCTAATGATTTTGTGTTTTTCATAATCATAAAAGCGATAACCAAAATCATTAACACCATATCCAATAAAAGTACATTTCTTTGATTTTGCCTCAAATTTGTTCTATTTTCTTTATTAATGTGGACAAAGGCTTCACTACCAATTTTTTTTAAAGATGAGTAGTTTACCTTTTTACCTGTCCATGCCTCCTCTCGAATACCACCATCCAAGGAACTTGAAGGCCCTTTGTTTATTCGATAAAAAGCAGTATCTATAGCATCTGCCCAAAATTGTAAAGGCAATCCTGCATGCAATCTCACGCACCTTGCACACTCCATGATTGTCCTGTTCATCCTCTATGACACATCATTTTCTTGTGGTGTTCCTAGATCTGTCTTCTCTCTGTGAATTCCATTCTCTGAACAATACCTATCAAACTCTTTGCTGCAATATTCACCTCCATTGTTTGATCTGAGACACTTCAACCTTTTTCCTGTCTCATTTTCAACCAAAGCTTTCCATTTCTTGAAAGTATCAAATACATCAGATTTATTTTGAATACAATAAATTCATGTTTTTCTGGTTGCATCATCAATAAAAGTAACATAATAATGAGAGCCACCAAGAGATGATATCTGAGCAGGTCCCCATACATCTGTATGCACAAGCTATAATTTTTTTCTCTTCTTTTCTTTCCCAACTCTGAGGAATCTAACTCTCTTTTGTTTTCCATAAACATAATTCTCACAGAATTTTAAATCAACATGCTTCAAACCTAACAACAAATTTCTTGAGTGAAGAATCTGCATCCCCTTCTCACTCATGTGCCCAAGCCTATGATGCCACAATGTCGTATCTGCTCCTGTAGAGGTTAAAACATTAACATAATTAGAAATACCATTGCATAAATACAATGTACCAACCTTTTCTCCTTTTGCTATTACCAGGGCTCCTTTAGTCACCTTCCAAGTTTTATCTATAAAAGTAGTTACACAGCCTTCACCTCCCAACTGGCCTGTTGAAATTAGATTTTTCTTCAGATCTGGAACATGCCTTACCTCCTTCAATAGCCATTGATTTCCATTTTGTTGTTTTATGAAAACTGTACCCATTCCAATGATTTTACAGGGTTTATCATCACGCAATCGAACCTGTCCAAAATCTCCTTGAAAATAATCGTGAAAATGTTTCCTATCAGGTGTGGCATGGAATAAGGCCCCTGAATCTACCACCCATGCATCAATAATATTTTCTAATGAAAGAATCAGAGCATCTTGCAACACATCATCTGTCACATTCGCTTCATGATTGTTTTCTTGCTACGCGTCTCCTTCTTTTCCCTTATGAGCCTTGCAGTCTTTCTTCAGGTGTCCTTTCTTCCCACAATTCCAGCATACTATCTCCGATCTGGACTTGGATCTGCTTTTCCTTGATTTACTGCGATATCCTAGGCTCTTTCCTCTTTCCATTTTTCTTCCCCTAGTCTTTGCAGTCAAAGTTTTACCTGATGTCTCACCGGAGCTTTTCTATCGCATTTCCTCGCTAAAGATTGCACCGACAACATCATCAAAATTTAAAGTACTAGATCCATAGACATTACTAATGGCCATAACTAAACCATTCCAACTTTCTGGCAATGAGCGTAGAAATAACAAAGCCCTAACTTCATGATCAAAATTTACCCCTATAGAACTTAATTGACTAGTAACTGTATTAAATTCATTTAAATGGTCAGCAACAGATCCACCTTCTGACATCTTCATATTAAATAAACGCTTCATAAGAAATATCTTATTTGAGGCCGAGGGTTTTTCATATAGTTTTGGCCAATGTCGACATTAAACCCTCTATTATCGTTTCCTTTGAAATATTAAAGGCTACCGATATTGGTAGGAACAACCGTATTGTTCCAAGTGCATTTCTGTCGAGAATATCCAATTCTGTGTCTGTCATACTTGTCGGCTTCTTTTCCTTTTCGCTTAATGGTTGGTACAGATATTTCTAGTACAAATATTCTTCCATCTGCATCTTCCACAACTGGTAGTTTTGGCCGTTAATTTTTTCGACCCTAAACCTACCATCTTCCACCATAGCTCCCACTCGAACTAGGAACCCTTCTCTCCTGTGAGTTTATTAGCCAAATAAACCTTCAGCTCTGATACCAGTTATTAGAAAATTATATATTATAGAGAAACATAACAAATAAAATATATTGCAGAAATACAAACACAGAAAACACATAAAACAAGAGAGACACAAATTTACGTGGTTCACCCAATTTGGGCTACATCCACAAAAAAATATCCAGTGCTTCCTTTTATATTATCCAACAAATTTAAGAGATACAACCTACAACAGATCCGCTTTAATTCCCTTTTCACTCTCACACAATCTTCTCTCTCTTTCTCACTTAGAATACAGATCTACACAGACGCAATACAATTCCCTCATATATAGCGAGGGGTTACCTTCTAGGGGAAAAACCCTAAATTAAACATAACTTCTACTGTCAGATCTTCACCTAATGAATGACCCAGATTGACTACGCAATTACAACATTTTCCAAGGCAATTTTACATCTATTTTTAGTGTAGGTTTTAACCCCATACATAAATTACCTGCATACGAATTCTAAATCACAGGAAAAATAAAAATGCGAGAGCATAACACATAAAACACATATACACAGAGATTTCCCACTGGATCTCAAACCGAGACTACCAGCTTGATTTTTCATTATGTTCCCTTCAATGTTAC
>APFE030433511.1:101902-112331 GCA_000404065.3 Pinus taeda | reverse complement strand
AAACAGCAGAAAGCCTTCGACACCTTGAAAGAAAAGATTAGTACAACACCAGTACTAGCATTGCCAGATCTACAAAGACCATTTGAGATCCAAACTGATGCCAGTGACTATGTCATGGGAGCAGTGTTGACACAGCACAGTAAACCCATATGTTATCATTCTGAGACTTTTAATCCTACAATAGTTAACTATCCTACATATGATAAAGAATTGTATGCATTAGTTCAGAGTGTGAAAAAGTGGAAACATTGCTTAATGGGCAAAGAGACAGTGATACATACTGATCATCAACCACTTCAATATCTACACTCCCAAACTAAGTTGCAGCAATCAAGACACTACAAATGGATGGGTTTTATACAACAGTTTCATTTAGTCATTAGATATAAAAAGGGAATACACAATAAAGTTGCGGATATGTTATCTAGACCCATTATAAATGCATCTACTATACTTAAGCATAATTCTATGCTACATGAAAGCTACATTGAACAATATGCTCAAGATATAGAATTTAAATATGTATATGCAACTTTAAGTCAAGGAAAACAAGTAGAAGAATTGGATTATCATGTAAAGGACCGACTCTTATACCATTGTGGAAAGTTATGCATTCCACAAACTAAAAGAGTAAAGATAATTAGGTCACTTTGGAGTAAGTAAAACAGTTACATGGCTGCAAAGTTTTTGTTATTGGCCGAAAATGAATGAAACAGAGTCTAGATATGTAAGAGGGTGTGCTATGTGTGCTAAAAGCAAGTCCAACAATAGAAAACTAGGCTTGTACACTCCATTACCAGTTCCTTCTCATCTTTGGGAAAGTGTTTCCATGGATTTTGTTGGAGGACTGCCTAAATCTAGGAAAGGTCATGATTATCTATATGTTGTTGCGGATAGGTTCAGCAAAATGTGCATTTTGATACCTTGTAATAAACATATTACAATTGAACAAACTGCAAAACTGTTATTTGAACATGTATGGGTTCATTTTGGATTACCCACTTCCATTATATCTAATCGAGACACTCGATTTGTGTGGAAGTTTTGGTCAAGTCTGTGGGAACTCATGGACACCAAACTGAAGAAAAGCACCACTTTTCATCCACAAACTGATGGCCAGACAAAATTAGTTAACATGACAGTGATCCAGTCACTCAGAGGATATTGCAGCAAACATCCTAAGCTTTGGGATGAACATTTGTGTTATGTGCAGCATGCTTACAACAAAGCAAAACATTCCTCTACACAGAGATCTCCTTTTGAGACCAGTTTTGGTTTCACACCAAGGTCTCATTTGGATTTTGTCTTCGGTAAAGATACCACAGTTGAGGGACACAGTGATGTGGACAGGGAAACTAGGTTCATTGAACAAATCCAGGAGATCCACTAGGCAGTACAAGAACAACTGGAAAAGAGCCAAGCCAAATACAAGGCAAGGCATGTCAAACATCGGATGGAGCATAGTTTCCAAGTTGGTGACTAGGTTTGGCTATATATCAGTAAGGACAGGATGCAAGGTGAAGGTGAAAAGCTAAAGCCCATCAGGTATGGACCTTTCAAAATACTTGAGAAGATTGGTGAAAATTCTTTTTGCCTTGATCTACCAGCTTACATGCACATCTACTCAGTCGTGAATGTAGATTGCTTGAGATTGTTTGAACCCTCTCTAATTGAGGATCCCGAAGAGCAGAATCAATTGCCTTCTATTGATGACCTGCTACCTAAATATCTTAACGAATTGTAGGAAGACACAGTTCTAGACCGGAAGGTGAGGACGGCGTGCAGAGGAGATGTTGAGGAGTACCTCAGAGTAGGGCTCAGGGGTTCAAAGCCAAGCAGTGCAAAGTGGAGAGAGATTGGACAAGTGAGACAATTGTACCCTCACTTAGTCGATGCTTGAAAACCAACTTTTGGTGGTCCAAAAGTTTTTTCAGTGGGAAGGCCGGATCCAAATTAGATCCATGAAGATTATCACAACACCATGACTCTATCAAATCAAGACAAAACTTCGAATTCAAGAATGCAGAGCGATCAGGAAGACCTCTGAATAGTGGCAGTTGGCAGCCAGTGAGGAATGACGAGGACCTCGGTCAAAGTGCGCTAACCAAGGCCCATGGAGACTGTATAGGAGGCAAAACTAACCGTTGGGAAGCCTGGATCGAGAAACAGAGGGCATTTCTGATGCACAACTAGCACTAATTGCACATCGTTAGCCAAAACCCTTCGAGAAGGAAGGCCTCAAAGCGCTCAGTCGCATGGAAGCCGGGAAAACCGTGGGGAAAGTGCTAAAGGCTAAAGGCGGGACCCGCACTCCAAAACTGGTTGTATATCGGGGGCACCCTTGGGTGGTAAGTGGATTTGGAGAAAAACGACGGATTCCATTCAGCGTCTGATGCGTGGCTGGTGGATGAGAGAGAAAACCACTGCTCATCACACGCTAACGTCAAGCAAGTCAACTGCGCGAAATGAGTGAATAATGTCGGATCTGGGGGCTCCATATCTAACGATGGAGATTGCGCCCAATGGAGGAACCAGATTTAACAAGGGATTAATCCATGACACATAAAGAGTTTGAAGTCCGATTTGACGCTGAGATGATGGATGAGTCATTTCCCAATGTAACCGAAAAACCGAACCGACGAGGAAAAGCTGGCGCAGTTCGAAGGACAAGTGGCCACTCCTTGTGAGCCATTGATGATGACGCACAGACAAGGAACCCCAAGCGAGCAACAACAGGTGATCCGACGGGGGCGGAAGAGGAAGCGAGCAGTCATGAGATTTATTGGCTTAAAAGCCATGAACAAAGACAAAGAATAGAGGACAACGAGAGGAAGAACCAGAGAGAAGAGGATGAAGACAGAGAAAAGAAAAGACAGTGAAGTAAGAAGCATAAAGGCAGAGGGCCGAGCTGACCTGCAGCATAAGGCAGCATTGAGGAATCCTTGAGAGGATCAATTGGGAATTGAGCACCACATTGGGCTCCTCCCATTGAAGACCAGAGAGGTCGAAACTTGGATAGGAAAAGAGTCTATACACTTTAGTGGCTTGGGGAATCCAAGAACCACCCTACCAAGCAATTTTGTTTCAGGAGACTCAAATTGAGCTCCTCATTGTAATTCTCTGCTTTAAAGACACAATAAAAGAAGGCCACCACTGAAAGCTGGATCGGAGACGTAGCCCTGGAGGATAGGGTGAACTCCTTATTAATTGTTGTGTTCTTGTATTTGCTTACTATGTTTTTTTGCTGTTTTCCATTTTCCAGTGTCTGTGTATTTTGCAATCTGATCGATCTGTTGCCTAAAATAACATAGACACACACCAGCACATGAGTCTGTAATACCTTCATTCATAATAACTTAACTGAGGTCACTCAAGGGTGATTTTAAGATCAAACATACTCCCTATCTCATGTTTGATATTTGATGTAGAGGGAGATGAGTTGACTAAGCCTTGACTGGACCTACATTTGTTTTCTAGCAGCCATAGAATGATTCTTGAATAATGTATTGATGTCATCATAGATTACCTGGTAAATTTCTCCTTTAGACATCATATTGAGAGTATCCATTACATCCTCCCTATTCCCTCAGAGAAGTATGATCTTGAGTGATTCAAGATTGAGGGTACAGTTAGCCCTCTCTAATTGAGTTGAAGTCTTTCCTCATAATATTCTAAGGACTCATCTAGCCCTAGGGTCATTCCAAATATTACATATTTTGTCTCCCTAGACCTACAATAGTCCCTGTACGTCTCATTAAAGGCTTGTTGCATTTATGTCAATGGGTGCTTTGGTCAAGTGGTATGGGTGGTTGTTTTCCATCCTATCCACCATTGTTCAAGTCCTCAGAGATGTGGCCTTTCATAGTAAGGATGGAGGGATAGGAATACCATTGGAGTTTGAGATCCCAACTCTAGCACCGGTGGTCTCTAAACGTCTCGATCCTAGGCTGAATTGTGAGTTCCTAATATATGTGGTTTGCAAGTTGTTGCATATATCTGGGGAGGTTGTTAGTTCCCTATCAAAATTTTCGTTGATAAAAAAGGCTTGTTGCATTTGTGCCCAAGTAGTGATACATCTTCTAGGTAAAATCATAAACCAACGCAAGGCTGCATCATTAAGGGTGGAGGGAAACAATGCCAGCTTATGTTCATTAGAGGCATAGTCATAGATCCTACAAACTACAACAAACTCAAACATAAATGTGTCAGGGTACTCAAAGGTTAAGCCATGGAAATTTGGAAGGGAAATAAGGCTTATATTCTTCATTCTAGCCTCCTCATTGGTCTCTCGAGTAGGAAATAACTCATTTTTCCTGTTTTCAACAATGGTTTGGGTAGGTGATATGGGCTCTTCCTCCCCTCTTAGTTCATCAAGAATTACAGGTTGCTCACCTAGAGGATTTTCTAACTCCAATGTAGTCAGAGAAGGAAGCTCAAAGTTACCAAAGAAGGATGGTTGACTGCTTGATGGGGTGGGGATTTTTGGTAGAAATTATCCTTGATTATCCCTACTCCTATAAGGCATGAAAGAACTAGTTTTGTTTTTCTGTATTTTCATTTTTCTCTTTATTTTTTGTTTTTTTTTTTTTCAAATCAGGAATGATAATGTAGGACAAATGATAGAAAAGAAAGAAAGGTAACCTCTAAGTAGAAACAACACCTACTTGGACACCTCCCCGACAATGATGCCAAAAAGTGACGAACCCCAATATCACAACAAGATTGTTGAGATTCCCAAGGCTACCAACTTTAATTATCAACCTAGGTTTCCTACAAACTTAAGAGGTGATAGTGTTGTATGCATAGTAGGTCAAGCTCTACTCATGCCACCTTCAAGCAATGGACCAAATCAAGGCATGCAAATACCACTCTTTTAGCAGGCTCAAGGAAGGGAAATGCATGAAAAATAAAGTTTTACTCTAACTGCATGAATGAAAACAATTTATCTACTTGTAGAAATTGAAAATGACATTCATCAAATGTAAAGTCTGACCCTAGTTGTAGGAATGTAAAGGCTATGCAACTTGCAGGAGTGAAAAGTACTTGTCTACTTGCAGAATGTAAATCATTAGTCTAATTGCAGAATGGGAAAAGTGCTTTGAAAAGAAACTAAACCTATGCAAAATAACACTTTTTTAATGGCAATCTTAAGAGAATGAATTCAAGAAATAAGCCTTATCTACTTTACATGGAAAATCACCCTCTTAATCATTGTGTTCATTGCTAAAGTAACAAAAATCATATGTATTTCATGAGAAAATCATCATTATCGTTCAATTTAGAAATCTATCATCTAATCCTAATTGTAAAATTGTACTTGTAGTGAACAAAATGCACATTCAAAGTGGTCTTGGGTCTTCCTTAATCATGGATTCAGAGTTTATGGGTCATTATTCAAGCTTAAGGAAGAAAAACCAAGCTTCTGGAGCAAATCTGGTCAAGTTTAGGGACTGCTACAAGATTGCCCTGTTTTACTAAAATATTGACACTGTCGGAATCCCCAGGGTGAAAAAGGTGGTTTGAAGGTGGGAAAGGGTAGGTAAGGGAAATTGAGGGTTGTGTGGGGCCTTTGCTAAGCCTAGTGCCTCTTAGAGGCCCATCTTGTACAAAGAACAAATACACACTGTGTCCCTTAAATAACCAAGAAATAGGGTCTCGGTGGTAGAATTATGAGGGCAATGTGGGATGACAAGGAACATGTTGATGATGATAGGGGAGTGTGGGATGAGTGTTCCCACCCTGCAAGGCACTGATAGTACATGCAAACCAACAACAATCCCTGTTTTTAACTCAAATTGATGATCAAATTGCAACAAAATAAACTAAGCAAGAAATGATGAGTTGAATTTTATAAATTTAAACAAAGGAGGACTTCATTTCATTAAGGACCAATTCTCTTGACAACATGCATCTAACCTACGTACATGTAAACTTGGAAAGGACGATTTTAACTCCTAGATTGCAGAAACAAAGTATGCAAGAGATGACGAATTAAAGCCTAGCAAATTGCAAAGGGAGACAGTCACACATTTTTGGCTTGCTGCTGTAGACTCCTCAACCACATTTCCCACAAGGGAGGTGGTATTCAGGCCTATAGCCACAATTAGAAAATAAAATTTTATTTAAACAAGGAAAGAAATGTTGCTTCTAAAGTAATGCATAAACATGGTAAGAAAGAGGGACTGTAGCCTCTCGGTTGGGCCCTAACCCAAAGGGACTCAACCCTCCACAACAAAATCAGATGTGAAGCAACAATAAACTTTTCATTATTATAGAATAGAGTCCAAATGCATTATACAATGACAAACTCAAGCTCCTAGCTCTTGATAGTACTTCACAGATCCAAAAATTCAAATCCTAATGAGCCCTTAGGCCTGTTTATTTATACAAAGAGGATTGAGGGGCAACCTCCATGAAAAGAGGATTGCCTCTCTCCAAAACTTCAAAAAATGTGGATCTAGCTCCCTTAGACTATCACATTCACTTGAGTTCATTGGCTACAAATATACCTTGAGTTGTAGATGAGTGTCGATGAGCGATTCTAGGGATAACTTTGTAGAAATTTCACCTATAGATCAAACCGATATATGCAATGTCCTAAAGCATAATACTTGTTCTACTTCTACAAAACATTTAGCGGAAGCATAATCAAATTCATGAGCAACATCAAGTAGAAACATGCATAACTGATCAAGAGAAATAATCACACATAACACAAGATATATTCGGGGGAAAGCACCAACATAAAACCCCAACCATGTATTATCAATCAAGTGGAAATCCTCTTCACAATACAAAAATGAATAAGCTCTCAAGCTATCCAATTCTCAATGAACTATGAAGATATGAAGATATGTCTCATGAACCAACCAAGCCCTGTATATAAAGGCTTTACCTATGTTCTAATCCCTATTTCCTTGCATAGTTTGCTTAGGAAATAAAGCAAAAGTATATGCAATTAATTCCAAACATACCAAGTCAACCTATGGTCCAACTATGCAATCTTTGAGGACACTAGTTCCTCAATCATGCAAAAACTACTTACTAGAAATAGTCAAGCATCTGATAGTACACTGTCCCACATTTGATCTCAATTGGGTCTCTGACAGAACTGACATGCAACAATTATCCATGAGTGAATCCTCAGTTATCTAAAATAATAGTTGTCACATGCATGCAAGCATTAACAAACTCTATATTTTATTATTTTAACAACTTGTTAAAATAATCTAACTGGACTTGACTAGTTAGAACTAAGTCAATTGATTCTCTCATTATAGAACTCATACTTATTTCCTCAATCAGTGGAGGAAATTAAGGATAAATTCCTCAATTAGTGGGACAACTCATGTGCATGCTCACAAAGACTTCAAATTCGAATTTCCTTAACTAATTAACTCAACTGAATTAATTAATTAATATTTCCAACTGGTGTTAAGACCAAAATTAATTTTACTTCCTATAGATAGACTAGGGACTACTATAAATAGGAAGGGACCTAGAAATGCTATTTTTATAAATTTGTACTTTTAGCAGTTTCACCTCTCACCCAATGTGGCCAATGACCTCACTGGCCAAACTGCTATTTTTAGACATGTTATTTTTAGCAGGTCTATTTTTAGCACATTCTAAATTCAACATTTCTTGTTGCACATTTTTCAACACTCCCTCTCAACAAGAAAGGCTTTCTCTTGAACCTGATCTTGTAGCTCTGGAATGTTATACATCCAACACATCTACCCGGTCCATTTTCTCCAACAACACTTGGAACAAAAACATTCCCAACTGACCACTTTGTTGGGCTAGGAACATACTCTGATGCTAAAGCTCTACCTGCTACCAACAAGTGCTCCCTCTCTGACATATGCGCTACTGCAACATCTCCATGCATCTCGCACCATTACACACCTCTCTGTGCCTCCTAGCATTGTGCAAAATACCTGTGCCTCTCACATTGCTGCAACCTGCTAGCTATCCGTTGTCCTAGGATTCCCTGCACTGTCACTCTCTCTACTGCTCCATCTGCATCTGTCTCTACCCAATCAGTCAGTTCTTGCTACTCCACATCAGGGCTCCTGTAGCAAGGTCTCATCCAAGAGGTTGGGTACCTGAAGGATCCTGCCCCTCCCCCTTGGGACAATCACTCTATATCGCCCACCTCCTACCTAGAGGTATGGGTGCATGTGATACCTCAGCCCACCTGGCTCGAAGTTTCCCCCTATTGGAGGTCTCTGCATGAGTGGATGTCTCTACTAAATCTCCTCTCAGCTTCCCTTGTTGTGGCTACTCCACAACCTCCTGAAGCTGTTGCACCAATCGTGGCTCCTCCACAATCGTCTGAGACTTCTTCTGGCTTTGCATGTTGATAGGTAATAACCTCCCTCTCAACCACCAAGTCTCCATCAATTGCCTTGCTGCTCAAGGCTTCGCATGCATCTTGAAACTTAAGAGCATATAGGTTCTTGACCTGTGAACCAATCTGCTTCACCTGTCTAGTGATGATGTGTCTAAGGAAAACCTTTCCCTTACTGAAGGCTACATCATAACCTCACGATCGACACCAAGTTTCTCTTCAGTCCTAGCACATACTTGACATCGATCAAGGTAAGGTGAGATCCATGCTCCCTCTAAAAAATAACCTTGCCTACACCTTAGACATTATACTTCTCATCATTACCCACCGCTATGAGTATATAGAGATATTTCTCCTCCAAAGTACTGAACAAACTCTTGTCTCTGATCATTTGGAAAGAAGCTCCACTAGCAAGAAACCAACCACATCCCACCATGGATGAAACCATGCATGTGAAGAGTGTGAAATCCAACTCAAACTGTGAAGCAAGTGCCTCACCTTCAGATCCTTCCCCGGATCCCTTCTTGGATTTCCTCCATGGACAATTTGCAGCATAATGGCCCACCTCATGATAATGAAAGAATCAGACTTTTGATTTGTCAACCTTCTTCTTATCATTAGAAGAACTAAATTCAGAAAGAGAAACCTTCTCCTTCCCGTTCCTCACCTTACTCACTAAGGCACAACTCTCCTCATCATGCATGGATGAATAACCATCTCTGGTGCTCCGTATGATTTCCTCTTGCATCAAATATGACCATAGTTGTTCCCAATCTGGTAGTTTCCCCCTTCCATTCACCGAGTCCTAGTAGCTATGCATGCTCTTAGGAAGGCCAAGGAGTGCTAGACTCACCATATCCTCATCCGATGTGATGACCCCTACACTTGCAAGCTCCTCCCTGCAGGTGATGAGCTTGGTCAGATACATAGAGATCGTCTCATCCCTTTCACACTTGATCTTTTGAAGTTTGTCTTTTAGTGCCAGCTTCCTCTGATCACTGCTATTCTGATATAAATAATTCAATGTTTTCCACATTGCATGTGGAGTCTCCTTCCCAGGGAGGCTTGAGACAATGTGATCTCACACTCCCTCCAAGAGAATTCTCCAAGCTCTAATCACACACTTCTTCCATTCCACCTGCTCAGTCTTGTCAGCGGGCTTAGGAATTTCTTGATCAATGAAATTCTTAAGGCCATTATCTTCCAAACTGCCTCCATGCGATCCTTCAAAGCTATATAGTTTGAGCTGCCATCAAGGGCATACTCAAGCCTCAAACCATAGAACGCCATCGATGAAATAGATGTGATAAGAACTTGAGATCTATATCCCAAATAATAAACTTCGAATTTTTCCTGCTAGTATATTATTCTTGCTTGATCACATGTGCTCTGATAGCATGTAGAAATTTCACCTGTAGAACAAACCGATATATGCAATGTCCTAAAGCATAATACTTGTTCTACTTCTACAAAACATTAAGCAGAAGCATAATCGAATTCATGAGCAACATCAAGTAGAAACATGCATAACTGATCAAGAGAACTAATCACACATAACACAAGATATATCTAGGGGAAAGCACCAGCATAAAACCCCAACCATGTATTATCAATCAAGTGGAAATCCTCTTCACAATACAAAAGAATTAGCTCTCAAGCTATTCAGTTCTTAATGAACTATGAAGATATGAAGATATCTCATGAACCAACCAAGCCCTGTATATAAAGGCTTTACCTATGGTCCAATCCCTATTTCCTTGCGCAGTTTTCTTAGGAAATAATAGTAAAAGCATATGCAATTAATTCCAAACATACCAAGTTAACCAATGGTCCAACTACGCAATCCTTGAGGACACTAGTTCCTCAACCATGCAAAAGCTACTTACTAGAAATAGTCAAGCATCTAATAGTACACTGTCCCACATCTGATCTCAACTGGGTCTCTAATAGAACTGACATGCAACAGTTATCCATGAGTGAATTCTGAATTATCTAAAATAATAGTTGTCACATGCATGCAAGCATTAACAAACTATATTTTATTATTTTAACAACTTGTTAAAATAATCTAACTGG
>APFE030433511.1:72453-98620 GCA_000404065.3 Pinus taeda | reverse complement strand
AAATAGGAAGGGACCCAGAAATGCTATTTTTAGAACTTTCTATTTTTAGCAATTTCACCTCTCACCCAATGTGGCCAATGACCTCACTAGCCAAACTGCTATTTTTAGACACGGTATTTTTAGCACATTCTAAATTAACATTTCTTGTTGCACATTTTTCAACATACTTCGAGTCAAATGAGAGTAAATGCAGGGGACAAGCCTCCTACACTTCATATAGCTACCTCCACTCAAGCTCCTAGCTCTTGATAGTACTTCACTGCTCCAAAAATTCAAATCCTAATGAGCCCTTAGGCTTGTTTATTTATACAAATAAGATTGAGGGGCAACCTCTTTGAAAAGAGGATTGCCTCTCTCCAAAACTTTGAAAAAGTGGATCTAGCTCCTTCACACTCTCACATTCACTTGAGTTCATTAGCTACCAATAGACCTTGAGTTGTAGATGAGTGTAGATGGGTGATTCTAGGGATCACTTCGAGTCAAAGGAGAGTAAATGCAGGGGACAAGCCTCCTACACTTCCTTTAGCTGCCTCCAATGTGCCTATGCATCATAAATGTACTAAAAATGTTATTTTTCCTACACATTAACTACATTAGTCCAGGAAGCATGACAAATATCCTTTATCCTTCCTATTAAACACATTATGTATAGAAATTAATATGTAGATTCAAAACTTCTCATGAAATTTACTAAATCACAAGATTTGAAGCTACTTTAATAATTTGTGAAATTTAATTCATCATCTAAAACGTGAATCATTGACATGAAAAATGAAACATCACACATACACGAAGATTTATCTAGGGGAAAGAAATTTCTCAAAACCCCTTACTATACGTATTGCATTAATGAAAGAATAAGAAGAAATACAATGTTTGCTCAAGCCTAAGCACACCCTACACTAGTATAGTCTATCCCTTTGCTTGACTGACTGAACCAAGTCCAACACTTAACCATTTTTTCAAGCTTCCAAGCTCCTATTTCCTTGTGCCATTCCCTTGGGAAATTTCCCTATTATTTAGCCGAAATTTTCACCAAGGAATTGCACAATTATCATAGGCCAATCCTCTGATTGCATGCTTTGCCTGTACAACTTGGAATAATTTACAACTAATGGTACATTGCCCTTGAACTCCAATCACAACTAGGTAACTCTAATTCTCTACATGCAACAATTATTTTGGGCTGATTGATCATTTAACTGGTTGATCACTAAGTGTGGTTGAATTTACACATCCACAACTTGACCTCCACTAGTTCTTCTGACATTTAGAACTAGTTAAACTGACAATAACTCAAATTAACTAAAATAGATTGCTACAAATTAATGATAAATCATGTAGAACTGAACTCTAGCTCGAATATACTGATTTAACTAAGTGACAAGAGTCATATCACCTCAGTTAACTACCTCCAAGTATTCTGTTGAAATTAAAATTTGAATTTTAATCCAATTTGACCAAGGCAAAATCAAAACTAGATTTTCTTGTTGCATTTTCAACACTCCCTCTCAGCAAGAGAGGGATTATCAGATACCCCAATCCTTCTTCTTTGGAACTCAAATTTTCCTCTTGACAAGGTCTTTGTCAAAATATCTGCATCTTGTTTCTCTGTCGGAATGTATTGAAACAACATAATCCACCTCTGAACACAATCTCGTAGATGGTGATACTGTATGTCGATATGCTTGGATCGATCATGAAATACTAGATTCTCAAAGAGTTTGATACAACTCTGATTTTTCTAAGCTGAGTGCAACAGATCTCTGCTTCCTGCTGTACCAAGAAACTACTGTTGATCCAACACTGAAAATTCCTCCTGAAGTTCTCTTCATGTCCGATGGACGCCCCACCCAATTTTCATCTGTGAAGCCTTGTAGCTTCACTCCCTTTGTCCGTCTGTACCAAAGACCAAACTGAGTAGTTCCTCTGAGGTATTTCAACACATTCTATGCTTCCTTCCAATACAGTTTGGTTGGCTTAACCATTGCTTGACTAAATTGGTTAATTGCATAACACATGTCCAATCGTGTGTTCACCAAATACATAAGTGAACCCATAAGCTACCTTTAAATGGCAGCCTCCACTATTTCCCCTGAAGTTGCATCCTCTTTCCTCTAGTTTCCTGCTAGAGGAGTCTCCATGGGTTTGCACCTGTCCATGGGGAAGCTTTGAAGTATCTCGTTGGAATACTTTCCCTCAGAGACAAATAATTCCCCATCTCCTCGTCATACTTCCAAACCAAGGAAGTAGTGCACGAGGCCCATGTCCTCCATCTCGAACTCTCTTGCAAGGTCCTCCTTGCAAGATCTGATTAATTTCTCATCATCAGTAAGGATCAGGTCATCGATAATGTGATACCTTATAACACAATGTGATACAGGTTTGCATGCGCTTCACTTTTAGTGATTCAAGCCCAAACTGGTGAGATAACTATCAATCTTAGTATACCTAGCACATGGTGCTTGCTTGAGTCCATATAACGCTTGCTTGAGTTTTCACACATGTGACTCTCTTTCAAAGGTCTCAAACCCCTCTAACTACTCATTATACACCTCCTCCCCAATAACTCCATTGAGGAATTTTGTCTTCACATCCATTTGTTGGATCCTCCACCCCATCTATGCTGACAGTGCTAGCATTGGTCTGATGGATGAATATCTTGCTACTGGACCAAAGGTCTCCTCATAGCCAATTCCCTCCACTTGAGAGAATCCCTTGGCCACAAATTTGGTCTTGTGTTTCTCTATGCTCCTGTGTGCTGCATGCTTTACCTTGTAAATCCATCTCGAACCAACCACTGACTTGTCTGCTGGTCTTGGGACCACTTTCCAAACATTGTTTATGAAAATGGAATCATATTCCTCTACCATAACATCAACCCATAATGGTTGCTCTACATATTCCTTGAATGAGGATGGCTTTGTCTCTAGCAACTCACTCATCAGATCCATGTAGCCAGTGTATCGATCTGGTGACCTCCTCTGCCTACGCTGTGATGTGGGTGCTCCCACATTCTCTCTAGCATCCTGCAGTAATCTAACAATTTCCCTGGTTCGCTTTCTTCCTTATTTCGATGTCTCTACTTGAGTGGATGTCTCCACTCTCTGTTCCTCTGCTTGTGGCTACTCCACAACTTCCTGAGGCTCTTCCTTTAGAGCCAAAAGCTCCTGATCAAGCTGCAACTGAAGCTCCCTCTCAAGAAAACACATCATTGTCTTCTCCTCATCAAATTTCACATCCCTCTTAACCACTGTCATCTTGAGAGATGGAAACTACACACGATAGTTGTGAGGTGTGTTTGTGTACCCCACAAATATGCTCAACTCTATTTTCAACTCTAGATTTTTCCTTGCTTCCTTGGAAACATGACAGTATATTGATGATCCAAAGATCCTGAAGTGTGACACATATGGTTTCTTCCCTAAAAAAGCTTCCTCTGGTGTACTCATGCCAATAATCATGTGAGGACTCCTGTTATGCAAATAGACTGATGTGTTGCATGCCTTAGCCCACAAGTGTAGAGGTAGGCTTTTGTTATGCAACATGGCCTGTGATACTCCCATAATACTTCTGTTCTTCCTCTAAGCCACCCCATTCTATTGTGGGTTATGAGTGGATCCTTTCAAGGATTGCATGCGCCCTGTCATCTCGATCATTGAAGGTGGATTTTGTGTACTTTCCCAATGTGCACCCTTTGCATGTATCCCATTGCTCTAGTGCTCCTTTGGGGAGTCTTGTAGAAATCTGTTGTGTGATCTTCAAAGCGCCATGATGCAAATGGAAAAGTCTTATATGCCATAATTCGTTGACATCTCGACTCTGCACCTTCTCTGCTTTTGTGCTCAATGCTGCACAATCTTCCACATCTAATTTGTAGAGGTTCTTCACTCAAACCTCGATCTGCTTCACTTGTCCTATGGTGACATGTCTCAAGAAAGCGTTCCCTTTGTTGAATATCACATTGTAGCCATGGTCCTCCAACACAACTATGAAAACTAGATTCTTCTTCAGACCCAGTACAAACATCACATCCTTAAGCCTCAGAGGGGAGCCAAACTCCCTCTGAAAAGTAACAGTACCAATAGCAGTCACGCTATACCTTCCGTCATCTCCCATATTGACGTGGATCTAGAGTTCATTCTCCTCTAAGTCACTGAAAAATTCTTTGTTTCCCGTCATGTGGAATGAGGCACTGTTATCGAGATACCACACACTACCCATCACTAGGATTCCCATGCATGCAATGAGGGTAAAATCAAGTTTGAACTGTGAAACCAAGGCTTCACCCGCTGCTCCTCCTGCGGTCTTCTTACTTGCCTTCTTGTGTGGACACTTCGTTGCATAGTGCCCAAATTCATGATAGTGAAAGCACTTGATTATGGACAAGTCTTTCTTCTTGCCTCCTTGACTCAAATATTCTTTGGATTGGGATTTCTTCCCTTTCCCTTTCTTTTCATTTCCAGCCAAGGCACAAATCTCCTCATCCTCACCCTTGGATGAGGTATCGTCTTTGGTGCTCTTCCTTATCTCCTCCTGTACCAAATCAGACCACAAGAGTTCCTAATTTGGTAGCTTCTCCCTCCCTTTCACCGAATCTTGGTAGCTGTTCCAGCTCTTGGAAACGAACTAGAAGGGCTAGGCTTACCAAATCAACCTCTACTACAGTAACACACTCTTTACCAAGTTCATCACGACACTGTGTGAACGTGCTCGGGTACTGTGGGATGGTCTCATTCCTCTCCATCTTGATATTTTGAAGCTTGTCCTTGAGTGCCAATTTCCTATGGTCACTACTATTTTGGAACAAATTTGTCAGCGCTTACCACATTGCATACAGAGTCTATTTCCCATGGAGATTGGAGACAATATGGTCTCATACTCCCTCCAATATGATCTGCCTCGCCTTGGTAACACAGTTCTTCCAATCTGCTAGATTCTGAGCATCAACTACTGCTTATTTCAGAATATCATTATCAATAAATTCTTTCAACCCATTATCCTCCAGTATTGCCTCCATCCGGTCCTTCCATGCAACATAATGCGAGCTACCCTCAAGGGCATACTCTAGCCTTAGTCTATTGAAAGCCATCTTCTCAGTCCTGAAGAAAACCCGCAACTTGATCTGCAACCTCAAAACTCTTGCAATGACAACTTCAAAATATCTTCTCTATAGTGATTCCAACTCTGATACCATGTAGAAATTAATGTGTAGATTCTAAACTACTCATGAAATTTATTAAAGAAGCTACTCTACTGATCTGCGGAAGTTAACACACCATCTAAAACAAGAATCATTGACATGCAAAATGATACATCACACATACACAAAGATTCATCTAGGGCAAATAAACTGCTCGAAACCCCTTACTATCTGTATCATATTAATCAGAGAATAGAGAAGAAATACAATGCTTGCTCAATCTTGAGCACAACCTGCACTAGTATAGTCTATCCCTCTTCTTGACTGACTGAACCTGGCCCAACAATTAGCCAATTTTTCAAGCCTCCAAGCTCCTTTTCCTTGTGTTGTTCCCTTAGGAATTTGCCCCTATTATTTAGCAATTTCACACCGAGGAATTGCGCAATTATCATAGGCTAGTGCTTTGACTGCATGCACCACCTGTACAACTTGGAATAGTTTACAAATGATAGTACACTACCCTTGAACTCCAATCTCAATTTGGTAACCCAAATTCTCTGCATGCAACAATTATTTTGGGATGATTGATCAGTTAACTGGTTGATCACTAAGTGTGGTTTTAGTTACACATCCACAACTTGACCTTCACTATTTCTTCTAATAGTTAAAACTAGTTAAATTGACAATAACTCATATTAACGGAAATATGTTGCTACAAATTAGTAATTAATCATGTAGAAATGAACTCAAGTGTCTCCAACTCGAATTTACTAGGTTAATTGAGTGACAAGAGCCATGTCACCTTAGTTAACTACCTCCAAGTATTCTGTTGAAGTTGAAATTCGACCAAGGCAAAGTCAAAACTAGATTTTCTTGTTGCATTTTCAACATTATGGCAAAAAAATGTTAATTAATGTGAGAAAAGAAAAAATTATGAGCTAGAAAGTGGCAAAATGGCCTTATAATATACTTTTTGATGGTACCCATCACTTTGGTCAAAAGATTTTTTGTTATAGTTCTAAAGATTTCACTCAAAAAGAAAATATTAAAATGACAACCGTGTTAGCGAAACATTATATATAAATCTCATCAAAGTTTTCAAAGAAATTCTCTAACTAAACCACACACAATTGCTATGATTTTTTTGTTTAGTAAACTTACTCTAGTTATGATCCTTTAAAATCTACAACTAACTTAAATTTGAATGCAAGATCTTATCAAATTAGAATTAGTGACCTTGGTAAATCTTTAAAAAAATCCACAACATTGCCTTTTATATAACAAAAATAACTCTAATCTTTAAAATTTAATATAAATTTACAATTTAATAATATTTATTTTTTAACTAAATTATTATTTTTTCTACATATTTATTAATAAAATATTAAATCCATTTACATGGTACTATTATTATCTAATTTTATTTAGTTTTTATTCATTTAATATTTTGTTTCCATGATAAGTGACCCTCATTACGCAATAAACTTTTCATGATGGATGGGATTTATAAAACAATCTCCTCTTTCCTAGGACACGCAGAGACAGTTTCATGGCAGACAGAAAGTGTTGTGCAGACTGTTAATGATGACAAACTTGTAGGACAATGAAAGGTAATTTGAAATTGAAATTGAATTGGTGGTTGACTAACTTGCCAGCAATGTGAAAAAGTAAAATTCAAGTAATATTACTTCAAATCAAGTAGTAATTTTTAATTGAGTTTGGTTCAAATGGATTTGGAATTTTTAATTTTAGAACCATATCTTAACTGCCACATATATAAATTATATACTAATTGCAACAGAAACATTTTCCATTTTAATATTAAATATCACCACTAGCATCATGTAGATAACTGTATTTTTTCTACACATTGATTATTTTGAATAGGATTAAGATATTCTAAAGAATACCCACAGATTTTGAACTACCCATGGAATTTGAATTATGGGTCAAATGAAAATCAAGCTACACATTGACCTACAACCTGAGACACACTATGTTTATCCTCTATCTTAGTTGATATTCCAGTTTAGTTTTGACTTGTAATATATTTGATCTGTAGTAAGTTGTTTTTTAATGAAGTTTGTCAGAACGAACATGATACAGAAATTTTGTGCCAGGTGCCAATTGTGATAGAGACCAGTTTGCTGGTTTTGTGAGCCACCGCCTTGACTGAGCACTCTTTACTTTATTGTTTTCAATTAAATATGTATCTCTTGTTCCGTAATGCAGTGATACTCTTTACGGAGTTGAAATCTTTTTGAGGAATCAAGGCAGTGCTTTTATAATATGAATGATGAAGTTACCCATTTACTAGGATTTTGGTGTCTTGGAAAATTGTTCCAGAGGGATTTTGGTATTTTGGAAACTTTCCCTGTGTGAAATGATGGACTCCAATGTTAGTAATTTTTTCACATCTTGAGTTTTTTTTAACAGTGTTACAACTTTGAAGTTATTTTATTATTTTATTATGAGTGATTTTAGCTTAATTTATGTTGATTGTAGATGGTAGATTTGAGTATTCAATGGACATGGAGCACAATGCTAGTTGGATATCTTAAATCTGAATTATATAAATATGTTTATTCTTTTTTGTTTTGACTATTAGGTTTTGTAGCTATTCCTACTCCCTAGAGAAAGCTTGTTTTTGTCTTTTCCCTGAAACCAAACATAATTCTCCCCTCACCTACCATCTTTGGATTTCCATTGGATGCTCCATCGAAGAAAAAAATGGAATATTTTTGTTTTGATCACCAATTAAAGAAATCATTTTTATCCATTCAAATTTGCAATGAAGCACTAATGTTTGGGTTGTGCTTGAGTGAGCTGCTAGTACTTGATCGGAAAAGGGAATTGATAGATTCAATCCTCCTCACGTTGATCTAATGCCTACTAATCCATCTTCCCTTTTCTTCTTGAGTTGATATGTTCCAATAAGAGACTTTTAGCCTTAGACACTACAGATTTAGGTTTATCCAATTCTTGGTTTCAAATAGCCCTATTACGAGCTAGGGAAATCTTCCAACATAAATTTTAGAAGGGCGATGCATAACATATTTATCCATGAGCTAAGTCTATGCAAGTAATAACTAAAACCGCCAAAAGGAATTGGAGCATTCACATTTAGTGGAGTTGCAATTTAAAAGAAAAGATGATAGATTGACTCCTCTACTAAGAGGCATAATACACGCCTTGAAGGGCCTTCAATTCCCCCCTTTTGGAGGTTTTCTACTTTTATGATTTTTCCATATTCCATAAACCAACATAAAACATTTACTTTGGACAACACGTAATTATGCCATGCCTAACTCCAAACAAAAGATCAATAGGGAAGATGTGGGGGAAGAAGTTGATGCACATATCCATCCCTCACTGTATACTTTGAAGCACCCTAAATTGTTCAATCTGAGATGTGTAAGTCCCATGGAGTGCATCCCTTGAGATTCGTTAGACCTTTTCAAAATGTCAAAAATAGTAATTAGATTCATGCTTTCCATCTATGTTTTCAAGGGGAGAAGATCTCTCTCTCTCTCTTCCATAAAGAAAAATCGTATCATTTATTAAGAAAAAATATATATACATTTTCAGACTTTCCTTAGTCGTTAATACTTTAAAAAGGGGGAGAAGGTCTCTATTTTGTTATAGAGGTTAACTTCCTATTATGTCATCTTATCATATTTGAGTCTCCTTGACATTATTTGGAATCTAAGTGAGGTTTGAGCATATTAAGGGGACTACCATTTTGAGTAGCTTCCATTTGTGAGAACCTTTGTGACTATCTAGTGTGCCTTTAATATACCTATTTCAATTTTCATTGAAATATTTTTTGCATTAGTCTAATCTCTCTCTAATTAATTTCCAAGCTAGTTCATTGCCCAATAATAAGTTCATAAGAGAAAAGTCTTTGATCCTTAAACCACCTCTTTTTTTTAGAGCCTTGACAACTTTCCAATTTATTAAGCGAAGCTTCTACTATCATATTTGCATATAACGATGAATGATCTAAACTAACTATGAAGTTACAATATCTAGACTAACTATGAAGTTACAATATTTAACAAGCAATTTTTTCAAAATTTCGTTTCAAGGAAAAAACCCATATTAATAATTATACTAAAGGGAAAACACCCCGTTAAAAAATAGGTCCAAACACAAGTAATCATGCAAAAAAGATAAACATATACCGAAAAAAAACACTTGAATTTACTAAAAATGTCACCCGACATATATAACAAGTATTTTTTTAAGATTCAACTTTAAAGTTCTTTATTAAAATGACCCATACCCATACATAACTACAAAACTTGATGCTATTTCGGTTTTCAATGTGGTTAATCAAGTAAAAATGATAACACTCAATAATATGTTGAGTTAGTTGAGTTATTTGGATATCCTAGGAACTAGCTTCACTATCTCTTTTTTATTATTTAATATAATAGTTATTTTGAGTTATGTAAATAGTTTACAATACTGGATGCATTTTCCAAACTCTTTTCTGAAATCCATTTTTTTCCTAGCTTCACTATCTCTTCTTTATTATTTAATATAATAATTATTCTGAGTTATGGAAATAATTTTCAATACTAGAGGCTTTTTCCAAACTCTTTTGTGAAATCCATTTTTTCCTTGTGATAAAAAAATATGGTTACTGTGATGAGAAATATGGCTACAATGGTGGATATAAGCTTTAGTTTATGCACATAACAACATTCCATAATAGCATTAACAAGAAGTTAAATGTATAACTACTATTTGGAACTTTATGAAGTTAAATGTATAACTACTATTTAGAACTTTATGTTTTAAATTGAATTAAAAGTGAGCAGAGAATTTGCATAGGCTTCCATTATATATGTATTATTTTTTTCTATTTATAAATAACAAACATAATTTTATAGTTATAGATTATTATCAATCTTAGTTTCTAACACTGAAACAATTAATTGATATTATTTGTTTTTTATGATATTTTAAGTTTTTATTAATTTTTATTAATTTATTAATATTGTACAAGTAATTTTATTATATTTTTATAAATTAATTCATTTTTAATTTCATATTTATATAAAGTGTTAAGTGAGATTATATTTCTCGAGTTATGGATCTCTTTTAAAGTATGAACGTTGAAAAAAGTTTTTGCACCTTAAGATATTTAATCCCTCTTGATGCTTGATAGATCCAAGGTTAAGATGGGTCTAGGCTAGTAGAAAAAAAAATATTGGTCATTTTAAAGTTGTAATTGGTGACAATAAATGGAATAGTTATGATTGTTGACAATAAATGGAGGGACTCTAAGTAATTCCATCTCCCATAATACTTAATAAACATAGAGATTAAGAGCCACAAATATAAAGGACAATTGATAAATAACAATGCCATATAATATTTAACATTAAAGACCCTTGTGCCCACCATTTCATGGCACAATTATTTGTAGGGGCTAATTAATTTCAAAAATAGTGTGGTTTATCTCATTGAACTTGTTGGAAGTTACTATATTTTTCACTCATTATGGTATGGGATAATAGTCTGGATGACTCCTAGATATTGCTTGATTCCCCTTAGTCATTTGAGAGAGGACTCCAAAAGTTGGATTATCATGGAATAGTTGGTAAGATAAATGCCTTCCTAAACTATTGGTACATGTTGTGTATTGCTGAGGATGCCTTGGCAAGAAGGAAAGACCACTTCGAAATTGCAATATGATAGAAATGTAGAAGAATTGGAACATGACAAATCCATGCCCATATGGTCACTAAGTTCCAAGTGGTAACCATGAGAAATGTATGTTGTACAAAGGAATCTAATGATGTGAAAGTAACATACATGAAGCAATAACATAATATAAGCCCAATGATATTTCTCATTAAATGCACAAAAGTGGAAATGTTGGTGGAGAGAAAGGGAAAGGACGACAACAATGGTCACTCAGTTCGATGTGATAACTATGAGAAATTTGAGTTGCATAGAGGTATTCATCGATGTGAAAGACACATAAAGGAAGCCCATGCCTATTTTTAATTTTATGAACAAAAGTAGGAATGTTGGTGGAGACAATGAAAAAGGAGGATAATAATGGAGGCACAAGAAATCCATAGGTAGATACTAAGTATAAATACCTAGGTGGAATCAATCAAAGCCCATGAAAGGCAAATTTAAATAAACATCAGAAATGATACACAAAGGGTTGAAGGAATAAGTGAAGGAATGAAAATGACATGAAAGAATTGCACCACTGGCGGTGGAGAGAGGAGTAACGTTTAAGCTAGCCTAGCCGGTGGTTTGTCCTTTGCAATACATGGGTTCTTTCAATCTTGATTCCAAGGTGGAGGAAGAAATGTTGTAGAAAAATTTAACACAAGCAATGAAGCAAACCTTGACCACTGAATCTTGCAAGGCCAATAGCAAAATGTAGAACCCTCATGGCAAAGCTCTTTAATTTTCAAAATTTTCATGTGTTTTGGAAACTAGTCCTTTTGTTAGGCTAGTGTGGTCGAAAATATACTTGTTAAATAACTAGCAACAAACTTGGAATATTAAGACTTAGGGAAAAACATAGACAACAATGCTTGTTTATTTTGGTTCGTTTTGTATAGGTGTTGCACCATGCATCGAAGTGACCCACAATTTTATGGACATTATTTTCGTAACCTCGGCATGCAAGTGATCATGCATGAGAAATTATCAATGCATGTGATTTTTCATGAATGACCAATGACCAACACACGCAATGTATCTTGCATGATTAGATTGATGGATGGTGTAATGCCTATATATTGAGTTCTTGAGTTAAAAGTATTGTAAGAGTTAATTTAAGGCATCATTCTGCTAGACTCATTTCTCCAAAACCCATATGCTACTAATTGCTCTTGTTAAAAGCACAAAGAATAGAGTATTTTATAAACTTCGATAATTGTTGAAGATACATTGACCTTTCTTTGGAGTGTTTGTTTTTTGTTTTGTTTTGTTTTGTTTTGTTTGTTTTTTTTTTTTCCTGGGAAATCACTATATAATGGTTGCAATTTTCTATCTTATTTGTTTTCTGCAAATGTTTGTTAGAGTTTCAAAACACTTCTTTCTCATTGATTGGTGTAGGAAGTGTATTCCACACTTCTAATTCTATTCAAATATTGGGTATTAGAAACAAGGTTTTTTTATTTAATATTGGTTTAAGTGCGAGCTTGCATATAATGGAATCTTGTTGTAAGAAATTCTTGAGCATGTCATGACTAGAAATTGAGATGCTTAATCATATTGCCTTTGGAATGTGAAAGCTCAAGATGGAGGATTTGCTCATAGGTTGGTATCTATGGGTTGTGGTGTCCAAAACTAAACCCTCCATTACGAAGATAAATTTTGTGTAGTGTTGGAGAATAATGCAAGAGCCTTGTCAATTAAGTCATTATTTAACATTTTCAAAGAACACACAACAATAAACCTTTGGAAGAAGTTGAGAGACTTATGCTAGATTAAATGCATTGTTAATAAACTTTTTATGTAGAAAAAGTGGGATGCCTTAAGTCACTATTTAACATTTTCAAAGAACCCACAACAATAAACCTTTGGAAGAAGTTGATAGACTTATGCTAGATTAAATGCATTGTTAATAAACTTTTTATGCAGAAAAAGTGGGATGCCTTGAGAATGATTGATGGTGATGGTGATTCTCATATTTGTTCATTTGAATGATAATACCATTTTGACCAATTGAACTTGATGGGAGTGAAGATGGACGAGGAGGATCGTTGCATGACATTTTTTTTTTCAATATTCACGAAACAACCTGGTAATGGCCTTTGGAAGTAGTCCAAAGACATCAATGTCTAATGATATTGTGGTTGCATTACTCTTATAGAAAATGAGGTAGAAGCCTTTTGAATCCACCAGAGAGGGACAATGGCAAATCTAAATCCCATGGGAGATCTAAGTCCCTTGGAAAGTCTAAGGTAAGATGTTGTCATTGTGGTAAAGTTGGGCATTTCAAAAGTAACTGTAAGGAAAATACAAAGGAAAAGTAAGTAAAATGAAGATAAAATTGATAATAAGAAGAAAAATAACGTGTTTGTTGATGAGTCCCAAAAAATACCCTTAGGAAGATGGTAGAGATTAGAAATGTTAGTGTTCTACATTTTAGACCTATTTTGGTCATATATTCATTAATTTTGGTCAAAATTTGATTGATTTTAATTGTATATGGGTCCAAAAAGTAACATAGTTAGACTACTCCATATAGATGCGTTTGGTATGGCCTTAGCAACCCATGCATGGTAGAGTGTACATTTGATAGGTTCTTGAGCTTCTTATCAATGTGTAAATGCATTTATTCTTGCTTTGAGCTTCTTATCAATGTGTAAATACATTTGTTCTGGCTTTAGCAACCCTTCATGCTAGAGTGTGCATTTGATAGACTCTATTGGAGTTATTGGAGTTTTGCACATTCCAAATTTAGCATGGAACATATTATCAATAATAAAAAAAACTTAATGATGTATCTTTGTAGGTTGCTTTCCCTAATAAAGGGATGTAAGTTGGTGTGACAAGCTATAGTGATTAGGAAGGGTGTTCATTTGGGCTTTCTATTTTATTTTGACACATTCATTGCAATGCTATATTTCTTTAGCCTTTGTAGTGAAAATATTGATATGATTTACACATTTGCAATAAGAATTAATAGAAAAACAGAAAGTTGGAGGGAATAAAAGCATTGCACACATATTATGGGGAATAAAACCATGTGAAGTAGTCTAAAGATTCTCCTTTTTTGCCTTGAAAGTTATGAAAATTCTAGTTATATTTTCAAAAAATGGCGCAGGAATTTTTGTAAATCTAAGTAAAAGCTGTCAAACTTCATAATTTTAGGTGCACAATAAGTTTTTGATGGTGCTGAATCCATTTCTACCATCAAAAGCATGATTCAAACACTACCTCTACAAGATTTTCTGAATTTTTTTTGCCTAAATTCTGGCCACTTTTGACCGTCTAGACAATTCCCTTCCACGACTCCTTTGACTATAAATATTATTAATTTAAAGTTTTTTAAATGAAGTTTGTCGAAACATAACGTAATGAAGATTATTTAATGAAGTTTGTCGGAACATAACGTAATGAGAAATATTGGGGGTGGGAGGTATCAATTGTGACGTCCATTTTTGGCAACCAGTTTGAGACTAAGGCTAAAAAATAAATGAAATCACTGGTTTCGTGAGCCAGCACTTTGACTGAGCATTGTTTTCAATTAAATATAGAACTCTTGTTCCGTGCACGCTATCCTGGGTGTTGTACTCATATTTTTTTAAGGAGTTAAAAATGATGTTGTTTGTTGAATTTATAATTTGGTTGGAATTTCGTGATTTTTTAGAAATTTAATTTCGGAAGTGTTTAAATAATTTTTTGTTTTTTGTTTTGTGAAAATAGATATAAAATTGTAATTGTCTATAATGAGATTTTTTGGAAGTTTTTTCAGTAAAATTATCAAAATAAATAAATATAATTTCATATTATTTCATCAAAAGTTAGCGAATATTGTATTACAAATGTTGCAATTTTGCATTGACAGGTAGGTTTTTTTAGAATACCAAGGCTGCTGTTTTTTAGAGTACCAAGGCTGCTGTTAGAGTTTTTCATGGGAGGTTAGTATTTTTAGAGTACCAAGGCTGCTGTTAGTTTTTGGAGACAGTATCGAGAAATGACAAAAATTTCATCAAGTTGTCATTTAAAAAACGCTTTAAAATAAAACATTGATTCACCTGTTATCTCATGAATCCTGGTATCAGCCAATATTTTATAACTTTTAATTTTAAAATTAACAAATAAAAATGATTTATAGAATATCAAAAGTTGTTATTTTAAAAATACTTTAACATAAAATATTGATTGAGATAATATGAATATCAAAAGTTGTTATTTTAAAAACACTTTAAAATAAAATATTGTTTCCCCTCTTATTTCATGAATGTTGAATGTTGGTATTTTCTAAATATTTTATGACTTCTAAAATTTTAGAATTAACAAATAAAATGGTTTATATATATATTTTAAAAAGAAATTTATATTTTAATAGATTTGATTTTTTCAAGTTTGGTAGATTTGAGTTAATATGGATCTAAGCTGATAGTGTGTATATACACTATGGGCAAAACCATGGGTTGTCAAAACATAGAGTCAAAAAACCACACAAAATAAATTGATTATTTTATTTCAATTTTATGTTCTATTTATTATTAGATATCATTTTGGGATTTTTCATGAGAGGTAGTCGTAATTGACTAATTTCTCATGATTTTTGAATAGTTCACTGAGCACTCAATGCTGATGCAAATGACTAATTTTTCATGATTTTTGAATAGTTCACGGAGCACTCATTGCATTAGGTGATGCTCACATGGGTGAAGAAGTTCACTGAGCACTCATTGCATTGGGTGATGCTCCTAGGGGTGAAGAAGTGGGATTGAAACTAATGAAATGAATCACCAATCATCACTTAACTAGGACATCCCAGGAGGTCACCCCATCGTAGATCCCCCTAGCTCAAGCACGCTTAACTGTGGAGTTTTCCCCACAATGAAGCCCACTTAGCTTGCTACCCCATTTGAAAAACCTTAGCAAGTATTGTGCCTCATGAACCATTCAAGTAGAGATCACTTCACTCTTTTTGAATTTAAGTATTAGGGGGTTTACACAGTGCATTATATTAGATATCATTTTGGGATTCAGCTACGTTAAGAGAGTCATTCACGTATGACCATTTCCATGAGAGGTAGTCGTAACTGACTAATTTCTCATGATTTTTGAATAGTTCGCTGAGCACTCATTGCATCGGGTGATGCTCACTAGGGTGAAGAAGTGGGATTGAAACTAGTGAAATGAATCACATAGCATCAATCATCACTTCCGGGGCTTGCACCCGGTAACCAGGACTTCCTGGGAGGTCACCCATCCTAGATCGCCTCTAGCTCAAGCACGCTTAACTGTGGAGTGTTCCCCACAATCAAACCCACTTAGCTTGCTACCCCATTTACAAAACCTTAGCAAGTATTGTGCCTCATGAACCATTCAAATAGAGATCCCTTCACTCTTTTTGAATTTAAGTATTAGGGGGTTTACGCAGTGCATTATATTAGATATCATTTTGGGATTTAACTACGTTAAGTAAGTCATTCACGTATAACCATTTCCATGAGAGGTAGTTGTAACTGACTAATTTCTCATGATTTTAGAATAGTTCATTGGGCACTCATTGCATCGACTGATGCTCACAAGGGTGAAGAAACGGGATTGAAACTAGTGAAATGAATCACATAGCGTCAATCATCACTTCCGGGGTTTGCACCCGGTAACCAGGACTTCCCGAGAGGTCACCCATCCCATATCGCCTCTAGCTCAAGCGTGCTTAACTGTGGAGTTTTCCCCACAATCAAGCCCACTTAGCTTGCTACCCCATTTGTAAAACCTTAGCAAATATTGTGCCTCGTGAACCATTCAAGTAGACATCCCTTCACTCTTTTGGAATTTAAGTATTAGGGGGTTTACGCAGTGCATTATATTAGATATCATTTTGGGATTCAAGTGCGTTAAGTAAGTCATTCACGTATGACCATTTCCATGAGAGATAGTTTAACTAATTTGTTATTATTTTTGATCTATTAATTTTTTTAATTTTTAATTTTTGATATAATTTGTTCTGCCAAAATATTTACTGGACAAAATATTACATCTTTACCATTCTAACCTAAAAAAAACTTCTAAAACAATATTATATTTAATAAATTAATAATAATTATCCTACTATGCTAACACATATATTAGATTGGAAATGAGGTTTCATCATTAATTTTAGGTTTCTAGATTCTAAAATAAAATGAAATAAGATCATAGTGATTGGTTACTCATACATAACTATTTGATACATATCATTATCATTTGTTATGGTATGATCAATTGAAAAGGTTAATCATTAGCGTTCAAGTAGTAGAAGGCTTCTACACTGAGTGAATTCTATCACGATTTTAGCCGCAACAATCTATTCATAGATTAAAAAATGCTAATGAAGTGGTCATTCAGCCCTTAAGATTTTTGGGATGGGGAACGCTATGCTAAATCAAGTCATTTCTCATGTCATTTCTCATGACACGTAAGCCATTCAAAACACCAAGTTTAAGAGTCATGAATACAAAAGATAAGTGGCAAATAATAATGGTAGATACTACTTTGACATTAAAGACCCTTGCATCCACCATTTTATGGCATAATTTTTTCCAATAGTTTCATGAAGGAGAAATGGGATAATTAGGTGTGTGGGTTATCTTATTGAATTTATTGAAAGTTATTTGGGTGAATATATGAAATGAATCTTTTGGGTCAAATATGACGTTGAAATTTCAAGTTTTTTCTCTTTTATAGAATTGAAGTTCTCAAAGAAGTTATTTGGGTGAATGCATGAAGATGAATGATACTTTTGGGCCCAAATGTGGCATTGAAATTTAAGTTTTTCCTCTTTTATCTAATTGAAGCCCTCAAAATTCATATAAGCACTGTGAATTTTGATTCATAGTTAAAAGACAAATTGTGGAGAATTATGTTGTTGTCTTAATGATATTTTTTGCAAAAATATTTAGTGTCGTATAATATATCAATTTTCCATTAAATGAAATGCTTGTTCTTACAAATTTTCACACATCTTAAGAGATATATGTGTAGTCTAAAATGTATATATTTATACTATATATTATATATATATTTATATATATATATAGTATGGGAGAAACCAAGTTTTTCATATGTATTATTACTTTTTTTATGCAAAAATATATTTTATTATTTTTAGGAGTTGGCAAATGAATATATCAATTGCATTTTGCAACAGGTGTTCACGTAAGCTTTCCATTAAATATTTTTTCCTTCAATTATTTAAATAAATTGACAAACTGAAGAGGACTCATAAATAAAGATAGTGGTATTTTTTGAAAAAATTTAGTTGTGTATATTTTATGATATTGATCTTTTATTCAACCTTTTTAAAACAGTTAAAAAAATTTCAAGCCTTATGTTTAAAAGAAATTAGATGAAAACTAACATATGAATTCGAAAATGTCAAAATCATATACATAATCAACTTTGCCACCTAAGGACAAATTTGGCCCTAAGTCTGCTAGGGTACACATAGGGTTTGCAAGAAATTTTGTAGAAGGGGTGCTGAAATTGTGGATTTTAGGACTTTAGAGGCTCGATCAAGCGCTTAAATTTCAAATTCAGATAGTGATCAAGGGTTTCTTAAAATTTTGAATGATCTAAAATTAAGCTTTTAACACATTTTAAAATTCCAAATTTTATTAGAATTTTTGTTACCCATGTCATGTAGGAAACCATTGTTAAATTTATATTTTATATTAAATTAAACGATGAAATTTGATATTAATATAAAAAATATTAATTATATTTAATGTTAATATTTAAAATTGATTAATTTGGGATTAATATAATATTGTTAACTTTAATTAATATAATTTTTTTTTATATTTTTATTTTTATTATAATATATATTAGCACAACCACATTAATAAATGCAATTGATATGGTGTCAACAAAAGAACTATTAACACAAAACAAGTTATACAAACTAACTCAATATAGTAATTTTATTTAACCTATTTATTTTATAAATCTAACATAATAAAATATATAATATTTTTAAAATCCTAAAGTGATCATAACCTAAAGCTACTTTTAAAGAAATAAAACCTAAATAGTTTCAATGGGAAGACATGAAGCACTCTATGTATCTTTGATGGAGATAGCTAGAACATTAATATTTTGGAAAATTTTCTATAATCCATGGAAAGTTATCATTTTCCCTCTAGGTGAATATGTATCTTTGATTGAGGTAGCTGGAACATTAATATTTTGGAAAATTTTTGATAATATTTCCATGGAAAATTATCATTTTCCCTCTAGGTGAATATGGAGGTAGTTGGAACATTAATATTTTGGAAAATTATCATTTGCCCTCTAGGTGAATGTACAATAAACATTTGAAAATATTGCATTATATATATATATTATATATTATATATATATATATTTATATATAATATATATATTATATATATATATTATATTATTTATTATTTTTTTTTATTTTTTATTTTTTATTTTTGTATTTTTATTTTTATTTTATTTTCGTTAAAACTACACTACTTCTATTATTTACAGTAACAACAGCGAACAATTACATCTTGGATTACAAGTCGTCAGAGGCCTGGGGTGGCACTCTGGATCATAGAGATTCGCTAAAACAACTACCCGCGCAGGGGCATTCTCCTTGTATTTGAGCCCCCTCGCAGGGGCGATATCATTGTGACCATGATTGATACTGGAAGCCCAAGCAGAGGCTGTGGAGCTTTGGAGACCAAAAAAAGCAAAAATGTCTTTTCCACGCAGGGTCAAAAGAGAGAAAAGGAAAGATTTCATCATATTCCCTCGCAGGGGAGTGGACATGCACTGAACAACATAATTGTCAAGCCAAACATAACTATTCACGCCATACATTAAACATTGGTGATAGGGGAAACAGTTGACAAAAAAAACCTGAGCTCGGGCTGAGGACTGAAGCTTGGTAGAGCCAGCATCTACTCATCCGAATCTTCCGGATAAATCCAGTATTTGCCTTCTGGTGGGGGTCCCCAGTCATACTTAGCTTTGCCTTTCGCGGATGCTGGTTGAGAGGCTGGTGGAGCAGCCTCTAGCTCAGACTGTGCCCCTGCTTTTTCCGCAACAGCCTTGGAGCTCTCTTCTTTCGCTTCTTCCATGAATAAGACTGAAACATGAGCTTGAAAGTTGGAATTACCTTGGGCATTGCTGAAAGAGAAAACCGCTGTGCCAAACGCAGGTAGCGGGGGAGTTCTTGGGTCCTGCGGTATGGCATCCAGAAATTGCTGCGACTGGATGGGGTTGGCTTCCTCCACCCTGTGGCACAGACAGCGGCAACAATTTGAAGACGAATTGTCAACCATGGGGCGTGAAGTTCCGCCTCGCCCTGTGACGCGCCGACTGAAGGGCCTCTGTCTCGGCGGCATGATGGACTCCAAATTAGCTGCAATTCCTTTCGCTGCCTTTTCACCGTTTCCTTGAGCCAGAGGGAGTCCTCGTGCTTGCTCTCTGAGCTTTGACACACAGAGATCCACCTCCACAATTCGAACACACAAACATTCCCAATTCTTGCCTGATTTATGCTGCAGTGGTTTGCCTTGGTTCTAGTGAGCCATAACTCGTCTCTGCCACAGCATATGGAGCGCATCTGCATCCATAAATGGCCGTCCCTTCGACCTCGTGCTCTCACGCTTGCCAACCAGGGCGGCGTAGAGCATTTAAATGCTTGTTTGAGCTTGAGCCCGCCCATGTTGACCATGTGGCGTACCTTCCTCCCTCTGCGTGGCACCCGCATCCGGGTGGGCATTGTCATTTTTGATGAGCTTATCCATCTCCTGGGCTTGAGCTTTGTCTGGTATCATTGTTGGGCCTCCTATGAGGAGTGTATATTTATATTCCGCTCCTATGTTGGCAAGAAGATCGGCGACTTTGTTGCCTTCTCTTTTAGTGTGGGAAAAAGAGATTGCCCTATTGCTGCGCAGGGCTTGCTCAATTGCTTCCAAACGGGCTGCCAGACGCCAACTGTTTGTGATTTTTTTCGCTTGAGAGCCATTCTGCAATCCCTTGGCCATGTTTATAAGAATCTGGGAATCTCCTTCCACGATCAAGGGCTGTAATTGGAGGTTTTCGGCGAGGAGGAGCCCTTGCCATAGGCCTTCTATTTCCGCTGAATTGTTTGTATCCCAGCCCAGGGATCCCAAAAATATCTTCAAGGGTGTGCCTTCATGATTTCTGAGGATGCCTCCAAAGCCTGCTTTTCCCGGATTGCCTTTGGAGCCTCCATCAAAATTGAGCTTGTAAGAGTATTTAGGTGGGGCGCTCCAGTTCTCTTTGCTTATATTAATGCTAGTAGAAATACTATTCCGGTGTTGGAGTTAGGGATGTTCAGTTGCCAATTGCTTAATATACCTTTCTCATTATCCAGAGAGGGAAACTCTTCCCTTGTCCAGGAGTGGAGGTTCAGCGTTTCATTCAGGTTCCCACAGAGTTTGATCCAGACCTCTTCGATCCTTGAGCTCTGATTTTTAAAGATCCGCTTATTCCTTTCTTTCCAAATACTCCAGGATATGAGGCCCGGTAGTAGATTCCACAAGCAATTGAGGAGTGCACTCTTATAAGGGTGTTGCGGCCAGTACCTTAGTGATTCAGTGATGTCGTCTTGTGTTCTGCATCGTTTTTGACATCTGAAGCCCGCCTTTTCCCACAGTTGATTAGTTATAGGGCAAGAATCCAAAAGATGTTGAAGCGTTTCCTCATTTTGGCCACAGTTGGGGCACCGCGAAGGTCCATGAAAATTCCTTCTTCTTAATTTATCCCAGGTAAGGATTTTTTTGTGACTGACTAGCCACAAGAAGTAGGAGATCTTGGGCCATGAACTGAAGCTCCATATTTTGCCTCGAATGGGATCAGGGTGGATATTATTGTTACAAAGTATCTTATAAGCTTCTGATGTGGTGAAGTTGCCTTTTGGGCGATATCCCCATCTCAGGATGTCGGCTTCTTCATTATATCAGATTCTTCTTTTATCCAGCTCCTGCATGAGAACCCCTGTATCTTGCAAATCTGTGGTAATAGCCCATTGAGTTCCGTGTTTCCACTTCCTGAATCCATGTTCTATTTCTGGCTCCCAGTAGTTGTGGATCGTTTCTTGCTGCTTCTCCTGCCTGACTTGTTCCAAAGGTAATTGGAGGGTGTGGATGAGCTTTGGCATCTGATTCCAAGCATCTGTCCAAAACCTTGCTGTTTGACCATTTCTCACTTCCCAAAAGCTGTGTTGCTGTATTAAGTGGTAGTGCTGTTTGGCCGCGTTCCATACAAGTGATCCTTTCTCCCAGGGGATGAACCGGATGAGCTCCTCCGGGGGTCTGTTGTCGGCATATTTCGCTGTCCAAATTCTGGCCCAAGGCTTTTCCGGATTAGTAATCCAGTGCCACCAAATTTTTGCACTCATGATGGCATTACTGTGCTCCGGGTCCCTCAGCCCAATACCTCCTTTTTCTTTTGGCTGGCATACTGTTGGCCATTTGACCAGGGCCCATTTCCTATTAGTTGCCGTTCCTCCCCAGAGAAAGCTGCGTTGCAGCTGCCTAATTCTCTTTAGGGCCCATTTGGGTGCTACAAGAATTGAAAATAGGTGCATCGACATAGCTTGAAGGACTGATTTAATAAGCACAACTCTACTAGCTAGGTTAAGAGATCGATGAGTCCATGAGTTGAGACGTGAGTCCATTTTCTCTATAAGAGTGTGCCAGGCAGAGTGCTTAAGAGCTGAGGTGGTAAGAGGGGCTCCAAGGTATTTTGAGGGGAGGGTGGCGCTAGGGAATCCAAGGATGCGTATGATGGCTGATTTGACAAGGGGAGGCGTATGAAAAAAGAAAATTTGCGATTTAGTACAATTTACATCTGTGCCTGAAGCTTCAACAAAGTCAGTGAGCAAGGATTTGAGGCATGCAACTTCCCGGGCTGAAGGGTAGCCAAAGAGCATTGTATCATCAACAAATTGCTGATGTGAAGTGGCTGGGGAGTTGTGAACAGAAAGGCCATTGAGTTGGTGAGATTGGAGAGCTTGTTTTATGTGACGTCCTAGTCCTTCAGCCATAAGAACGAATAGGAAGGGAGATAGGGGGTCCCCCTGCCTAATGCCCCTTGAGGGTTTGAAGGGCTTTGAAGGAATGCAATTTACTAGGATGGAGAATTGAGACGAGTTTATTAGACTCATTACCCATCGAATCCACATGGAACTAAAACCAAAAGCTTTTAACATTTGCTGTATGAAGGTCCAGCTGAGTTTATCGAAAGATTTTGAAAGGTCTAGTTTAAGAAGCATACCTGCCTGATTGGACTGCTTGAGGGAGTGGATGATCTCATGCGTGAGCAGAATGCCGTCCAGGATTTGTCGGCCCTCCACATAGCCTGATTGTTCCTGAGATATGAGCAACAGTAGTAGAGGCTTCAGCCGATTAGCTACTACTTTAGAGACTACTTTGTAAATGACATTACAAAGAGCAATCAGCCTATATTTGTCAGGCGTGATAGCTTCCCTCTCCTTAGGGATCAGTGCTATAAACGTTGTGTTGAGAGCTGGTAGCATCTAGTGGAGGGCTCTCGATTCTTCCACCATTTGCCAAACCTCTTGTTTGATCAGCTCCTCGAAGGTATGAAAGAACGTGGAAGTGAATCCGTCTGGCCCTGGTGCCTTTCCTTCTTTGAGCTGGAACATAGCTTCATCTACCTCCTGAGGCGTTATTGGGCGAAGGAGAAGCTCATTGTGTTCTTCCTTGACGATTCTGGGCACGTTGCTGGTGATTTTTTCAATTGCTGTTCTCCTGTCTCCTTCAGGCTCCTGTAGGATCTGATTGAAGTGATTACGTAATTCTGCCTCGATCTCCTCATGCCTTTCTAGCTTTTCTCCTCCTTGCGTCTGAATGAAAGGGATATTATTGTGTATTCTTCTCTGTATTATGGTTCTATGGAAGAATTTGGTATTGCGTTCTCCTTCTTTCAACCATCTTATTCGAGATTTTTGCTTCCAGTATACTTCCTCCTGCTTCTGCCTGTCCTGAATTTGACTATGGATGCGCCGTTCCTGTTCTAGGGTCCCTTCAATGTGCCCTTCTGTGATTATCTTCTGGTGGAGGTCTGTTAGTTCCAGATTGAGAGATTGCTGAGCTTTGAAGATGTCTCCAAAGGTTTCTATGTTCCATCTTTTTAGGTGGCCTTTGAGGTACCAGAGCTTCTGTTGAAATTGGTACATCTTGGATCCTTCTGGAGGAGTGAAGGAGGTCCATATGGATTTTACAAAATCTTTGAACTCAGGGTGCGTGAGCCAAAATCCTTCGAAGCGGAAGGGTCGGCGCATTTGATCCCCAGGTCATTGCCATTGAAGGGCTATCGGCCAATGGTCCGAGCCCGTGTGCTGAAGTATAGCTGCTGAAAAGTCTCCTCCCAAATGAATCGCATTATCTGAGATGAGAATGCGATCGAGTTTGGAAGAGATTTGGTGTTTTCCAGCTCTGTGATTGCTCCAGGTGAATGTGCCATTGCAGAATGGCATGTCTATGAGGGAGGCATTTTGTATGAAATTCTTGAAGTGGGTGGTTTCTTGTTCCAGTCTGTATCTCCCTCCTTTCTTTTCTTCTAGCTTCGTGATCATGTTGAAATCTCCCCCGACAATCCATAGAGGGTACCTTCTGTCGTTGCTCAGTGCCTCTATGGTATTTAGAAGTGCTATTTTTCTCCCTGTGTCCTGTGGGAAGTACACATTTGAGAGGTTGCCATGAACATTTGTGCCCAGAATGTGGAAAGCCGCCTGTATTAGGTGGTGGGAGGCATGGAAATCTGTTAGGTCTATTGCTTGTGTGTTCCATGCAATTGCTAACCCCCCTGATGCTCCTGATGCATCTACTGCCACTGAGTGGCATCCTGGCCATGCCTTCGTGAGGATGCTACCTAAGGTATTACTGTTACATTTTGTTTCCTGGAGGAAGCAAATTTGAGGTTTCTCCTTTTTTATCATGTTTTTCAACATTCGTAGTTTCCCTGGGCTGTTGAGCCCTCTTAAGTTCCAAGAGACTAGCTTCATAGTTCACTATTTGCAGTGGGTTTGTAATACTTTTTCAATTTCGCATACCTTCCAGAGTCTAGCAGGAGCCGCCCTATCTCAATGGTTCTCTGCAGATCTGTCTTCCTTCCTCTTTTCTTGGATTCTTTTGGGGGTTGGCTTCCATCCCATTGGCTTCCTGGTTGAATCCCCAGTTGTTGCTGCTGATAAGCTCTTGAAATAACTACCTCCAGCTTATTGAGTTGGGATTTAGAGATGTTGTCATAGGCTTTTGCTTTGCATGCTAACTCCAGCTCTTGAATGTTCAAGCCCTGCAGGTTGAAGCTTTCAGGTTCTTCTTCCATAGGTTTCACCTGATTGCCCTCTTCCTCGTTTGGCATCGTGCTTGAGGGCGGGTCCATCGTGCTCCCCAGCTCCATTTCCTTGTCCGTCTAGGCCAGAACCTTCTTATCTCCACCGGTGAGATCAGGGGTATTTAGCGGGTTGCTGCAGGTGGGGGAAGAAGGTGGGGGTGGAGGGCGGGCAGAGGAAGAAGGCTGGGAGAGGCGGGGCTCCGAGGTCGTGGCCATATCCTCTGAGGAGTGAGCTAGGATTTCGAAGCTATTCTTGGAGGCTTGGCCGCTATTGCCATTTTGTTGGGCCTTTTGCCCATTGGAAGTTTTCTTGTGTGCGCGTTTCCTGCTGGGGGCTTTAGTGAAGCCATCTTGAGTGGATGTGGCTGCGGGGTTCAGAGACACTGTTGTGGCGTTCAGATGGCAGTCCCGGAACAAGTGACCAAGAGCATGGCATCTCCTGCAGCGAAATGGCACATGCTCATAGTACAGGGTCTGGACCCATTCTTCATCCCAGTGGGAGAGCATTATCGATTCTGGTAGTGCTTCATTCAGCCTTATGAAAACACATATGCGAGCGTATGAGAGGAACCTGCGAGTTTTAGTCTCTTCTGCTCTCCTGATATATTCTCCAACTCCATTTCCAATCTTCCTGAGCGTGTCCTCATCCCAGTATTCGTCTGGACACCCATACATCCGGATCCAAACTGGTGCCCAGGTGAGGTCCTCCTTATCCGGGTTGAATCTTGGTATCCAATCTCACATGTACAGACCTGCTGCATTGAAGAAATGAGGCCCTGTTCCCAGCACTCTGAGTTTATCTTCAATACAGTAGAAAATAATTGTGAAGAATCCCTTCGGTCCTAATTGCACCAGGACATCCCCTTTCGGTTTCCATTTAGCAGCAATCCATCCATATAGGGCTCTTTCCGTGGGCCAGAAACCTATGAACTTCCCTATAATGGCGTGTTCTTTCATGAACTCGAT
>APFE030433511.1:41458-71790 GCA_000404065.3 Pinus taeda | reverse complement strand
CCCCCCCCCCTGCGGCTGCTCCATGGCATCTGGCTAGCGCTGTTCTGGCGTTCTTTTCGCCTAGGGGTACGATTTGGTGTGGGTGCAGGGCCTGCCATTCACAGTCTGCGCCGTCACGAGTTGCAGAGAAACCCTAATCGCTTCAGCTCTCGGACACATCTTTAAACATAATATTTTAATTGTCAAAGCATTTTTATTTATTTTTAAATATAGAGGAGAGAGAGTGGGAGAGAAGGGTAAGAGAGAGAGAGGGGGACACAAAGATGGAGAGAGGAAGAGGAGGAGAGAGTCTCTGAGAAATAGAGGGAGCTCGAGAGTTAGAGTTGGAGGAAAAGATAGGGAAAGAAGAAGTTCAAGACATATAGAAATAGAGAAAGGTGGAGAGAGAGAGAGAGGGAGTGACAAGGGAGAGATGGAGAGAGAATGTGTATGTTTGGGGGTGAGATAGAAAGACAAACAATGAGAGACAAAGAGAAGTGCGAGAGAGAATGAGAGAGGGAGGGAGATAGTCAAAATAGTTGTAAGACGAAGCTCGAGAGAGAGAGAGATAGAGAGAGAGAGTGACGAGGGGGAAAGACAGAGGAAGGCGGGAGAGAAAGGAAGTGAGAGAGGACATAAGAGGGAGGGAGAGACAAAGAGATGGAGTTGGAGGGGGAGAGAGAGGGAGGTAAGAAGAAAGACATATAGAGAGAGAAAGGTGGAGAGAGAGAGAGGGAGTGGCAAGGGAGATGGAGAGAGAGAGAGGGAGTGACAAGGGAGATGGAGAGAGAGGGAGAGAGGAGAGTAGGAGGGAAGAGAGATAGAAGGGGAGACAAAGGGAGAGAAAGGGATAAGAGAGGGAGAGGGAGAGGGAGGGATATATAGATAGATATGGAGAAACAATGTGTTTGTTTATGGGGTGATATAGAGAGATGAAGAAGGAGAGACAGAGGGAGATAGAGATATAGATGGAAGGGGGAGAGAGGGAAGAAGAGCGAGATAGAGGGAGGGAGGGAGAGATAGATATATATTAAGAGAGAGAGAGAGTGTGTGTTTGCGGGGTTAGATAGAGAGACAAAGAAGGAGATGAAGGGAGATATCGATATAGATGGAGGGAGAGAAAGGGAAGAAAATTGCTTGTACTAGATGCATTGATTTCAGTGTACAAATGTTGATTTCTAATCCTATTTGATTTATTGCATTAGATGCATTGATTTTTGTGTAGATGTTGATTTCTAATTCTATTTCATTGCTTACATTAGATGCATTAATTTGATTAAATATGTTAATATATAATCTTGTTTGATTGATATTGCATTAAATGCATTGATTTCATTGTAGATGTTGATTCCTAATCCTAATTTTTTGTGTAAATAAGCTTTTGTATTAACAGAGAGTAAATATATTACAAAACTTCTGCTGCTGCAGATTTAAGGG
This sequence comes from Pinus taeda, assembly GCA_000404065.3. Classification (NCBI taxonomy): domain Eukaryota; kingdom Viridiplantae; phylum Streptophyta; class Pinopsida; order Pinales; family Pinaceae; genus Pinus; species Pinus taeda. The sequence continues at coordinate 70,374 of APFE030433511.1, read as the reverse complement.
CTGCTTAACAACAAGCCTGGCTATGAGGGGATACATTGGCAAATTAAAAGAGAACATGCACAAAACAGGCACACCACGCAGGGCGGCCGAGATGGTATTGCGAGATAGCCAAAAACTGATGTCTCTGTCTGAGCATATTGCAGCATAAACATAAGAAGAGAACTGAGTACATAATATCAAGAACAAGAGAGGGGGCTTGAACGCGACCGACAAAAGGAGGACAGTAGCAGCGGCCATCAGCGGTGGGCTGACCCCTGCTTCGGCGGGTTGCCCGACCCCTGCTTTGGCGGGTTGCCTGGAGGGATGCCAGAGGTCTCACCAGTGGTACCTTCAGTGCCAACCACGCTCCTCATGAGCTTGATAAGCACGGTTAGCTTTTTGCTGATGGTGTCGGCTTGCTGGTCCAGCGAGGATAACTTGAACTCAATACTTTCCACCACACACATATAGTCATGTTCCATAGCGTCCATCTGGCGTTTGAGGTTCTGCACCTGTTCATCCTGCTCTTCCTGCGCTTCCAGCACTTTAGCCAGTAGAGTCTTCATTCGCCACGCTTCCGCCTGGGTTTGGACGAATTGGGTGGCCCGCGTGAAAGTGGTTCCCGGGTCCTGCAACCAATTCACCTCCTTCCCCAGCTGCTGGTCGGAGACTTGTGCTTCCTCCGCTTTCACGTTGCTTTCCAGCTCATTCAGCTTACGCTTGTTCCTATGCGAGGTTCTGGTTTCATACATTTCTTGGGCCTGCTGGAGATCCTGTATAGCCGACTGGTTACGGCAGCTATCCCCCTTCATGGTGTAGGTGATTGCCACGGAGATTACCAGCGCTATGTTGGCAGCGGCAGAGAGCTTCACCTTGCAAGACGATAAAACAATGCTTTCCTTGGCTGCCAAGGACGTTGTTAAATAACCGAAGGCCGGAGAATGGTTGGAGGGTGGCATTGGATGGGAGGGCCACTTTCCTGTCTGGTCGAAATTATTGCAGCGTGAAAGATGTATGGTAGGATCTGAGAATGATTGCTGGCATTTATTGTCATCGATCCCTCCCTCGTCCGCAGCTAGCCAGGTGTGCTGCGTCCTGCCTTGTTTACGGCGTCGGGAATCAAAGCAGATCATGGGGAGGTACATATCTTTTGGTCTGCAACCACTGACGGATATGCCTTGTGCCGACTGTCCTTCGGCTTCCGCCGTAATTGAGGTGGTGCGCTTAGTCAGCATGGGGTCTTGCCGGAAACGTTAGAACCGTTGCCGTTCCGTCGCCGCTTTCTGCCGGAGTAATGTCCTTACTGGCAAGCTGCATGCAAGTTCCCTTGAGGTCTGGGCATGTAATCTCTTCCCACCAGCTGTCCCTCGGAGCATTGGGGTTCTCAATCCTGACGTTTGCCAGGTGGTCCGCCACCGTATTTCCTTTCCGTCTGATCGCCTGAAAGGTTAGACCTTTCATTTCACGAAGAAAATTGGCTATGTTCTCGGTTACCTGAGCCAGGCGTCAATGCTTCGTTACCCTGCTTGCCGGAGTGCCATTGTAGATTCTCCTGGCCGCTGTAATGGCTACCTCGGAGTCTCCCTCTATGACTGTGTTGGCAATTTGGTTCGCATGCAGTATTCGTAAGCCTTTTTCCAGTGCTACGAATTCCATCTCGTTGTTGGTGGCTTCGCCCAGGGCCTGACTGTAGATATATAGGATTTCCCCTGTGTGGTTCCTGATGACCCCTCCAATGCCTGCCAGACCGGGGTTGCCCCTGGAGGCCCCATCGAAATTTAGCTTAAGGAAGCCTGTCGGGGGCTTGTGCCATCCCTGCTGTCCTGTTCGCGGATCGTGCTTGCTGCTTACGGTTGGAGTACTGTTCCCGTTTCCCAGCTTGAAGCTAGCCAGAATGCTGGTCCCTGGGTGAGAGATTTGTGTCGGGATATGCAGTGCATTTTGCCGAAATTAATTCGTGGATATTTACGGTTAAGGTAAGCTGTGAGAACTCTAAATTTCTTTGCTCATTTTGAAAGATACGCCTGTTCCTTTCCTTCCAAATTGTCCATGTTATGAAGCCTAGAATTATTTTCCATATGCTGTTTACTCTGAGATTGTTCGAGTAGTCGTATGGCCACTGAGTTATTGTGTTCTGGATGGAATTTTCGTCCCTATTTGATTGTTGCATGATATTTTCTATCCACTTCCATATGCTGTTTTCCCAATCGCAAGAATTGAACAAGTGATATATAGTTTCTTCTGCTGCGCGGCACATAAGACATATGGAAGGGCGGGAGAAGCCTTTTTTCCGTAAGTTTTCCCAGGTGAGGGTTTTTCCTCTCATGAGTAGCCAGAGGAATGTCTTGATTTTAGGTCAAAAGAGGCTCTCCCAGACCTTGGTACTCTAGGGCATGGTCTCCCCTTGCTCATTATGTTCCAATTGCACCCTAGCTTCTTTTAGGGTGAAGCTGCCGCTCCCCCTCATTCCCCATCTGAGCTGATACTTGACTGTGGAAGTTCGGATTTTTCTTTTGTTGAGAGTGGTTAGGAGGCTCTGAATATGTACATTATCTGCTGTAGTGCTGTTAGAGTTCGGGAGTTTCCAGGTTCTCCACTCCTGCTCGTTGCTATCCGGGCTCCAGTACTGACTAACTCTGTAATTTCCTCCTGTCTGAGCTTCCCTTTTGTAATTTTCCAAGTCAGGCGTTGCAAGGTGAGGAAGCTGCTGCCAAGCGTCCTCCCAAAAGAAGGTTGTTTCTCCATTGTGAATTTCCCAGAAACTGTGATATTGAATAATACTTCGATTGCGTCTGGCAAGGTTCCAGATGGGAGATCCTTCCGGAACTTCCTGTAGCCTAATTAGATCTTGCTCATTGCAATTGGGGGTATATTTCTCCTTCCAATGCCTCGCCCAAGGAAGGTTGGGTTCTTTAAGCCATCGCCACCATAACTTGGCTCTAAAGGTCATATTGGAGGTAAGGGGGTCTATTAAATTGAGGTCACCTACTGATTTTGATTTGCATAGCTTATTCCAGGCCACCAAAGCCCATTTGTTTTTTTCTGCGTTGCCTTTCCATAAGAATGATCTTTGGATTGTTCGGATCCTGTGTAGCATGCCTTGAGGGGCCGGCAGTATGGAAAGCATGTATTAAGGTATGGCTTGCAGGATTCCCTTGGTTAGGAGTAGTCTGCCCGCAAAGTTTAGGGCTATGTGCGTCCAATGTCTGCATTTGTTCTCCAATTTTGCTAGTACTTTCCCAATGATGCTTTTTCCAGGGTTTGGACGTTAGTGGGGCTCCCAGATATTTTGAGGGTAGACTACCCCATTTAAAGCCTAGAATGCTTGAGAGATGCTTCTGGATTGCAAGGTGAGTATTAAAGAAAAAAATCTTAGATTTAGCATGATTGATTTCCATACCCGAGGCTTTGCTGAATAGAATTAGGATGGATTTGAAAGCCAAGGCCTCTTTCACCGTGGGGGTGCCGTGTAGCAAGGTATCATCCACGGACTGTTGATGCGTTGTGGCTGGGATAGATTGCAGAGGATGAAGTCCTCTGAGATTGCCTTCTACTTTTGCTTTGAGGATGATTCGACTTAGGCCTTCCATAAGGATCACAAAGAGGAAAGGGGAGAGAGGGTCTCCCTGCCTGATGCCCCTGGAGGGGGTGAAGGGTTCTGAGGGTGAACCGTTGACGAGAATGGAGAAAGTTGAGGATTTGATTAAAGCCAAAATCCAATTGATCCATTGATGATCAAAGCCAAAAGCTACTAGAACAACTTCCAGATATTTCAAATGCTTTTGATAGATCTAGTTGCATAAGCATCCCAACTTTTTTCCTGCTCTGGAGAGTATGCACCATTTCTTGTGCTAAGAGGATGTTGTCCAGAATTTGTCTACCCTCTACATATCCGGACTGTTCTTCTGAGATGAGATTGGGTAGAATGGGCTTGAGTCTGTTTGCTATAACCTTGGACATGATCTTGTAGATCACATTACAGAGTGCGATAGGCCTGAACTTCTCAGGAGTGTGAGCATTCTCTTCCTTTGGGACTAAGGCCAAGAAGGTAGAGTTGAGCGATTTGAGAATGGTGCTTGAGCGTCTTGAGTCTTCAACCACTTCCCAGATTTCTGATTTGATGGTTGGCCAGCATGCTTTGTAGAAGTTAATGGTGAAGCCGTCTGGCCCAGGGGCTTTGTCATTTGGCATGCTCTTTACGGCTTCCTCCACTTCCTCCATTGAGATTTCTTTGAGGAGAGTAAGATTTTGTTCATTTGTTACCACTTTGGGGATGGCTTGCGTTAGAGTGTCAATTACTTCTGATCTATTTGCTTGCGTTTCCTGTGCAATGTGTTTGAAATGCTCTGTGAGGAGAGAGGAAATTTCCTTGTGATTATGTAGAGTGTCGCCCGCTTCATTTTTGAGATTGAGAATTTTGTTGGCACTTCTGTAATCAAGGGTGGACCTGTGAAATAATTTAGTGTTTTGCTCGCCCTCTTTAAGCCATTGCACTCTGGATTTCTGTTTCCAGAGTGTTTCTTCTTGTAGACATCTGTGTTGCCCTTGAGTCATTAGTTCTTTTTCAAGCTCTTTTGATTCCTCAGTGATATCGCCAGAGGTCCAGTGTTTATGTATATGTTCGAGCTTACTCTCTATTGTGGATTTTTCCTTGAAGATATTGCCAAATTCCGTGATGTTCCAGTGCTTGATTTTGCTTTTGATATGTTTGAGTTTACTTTGGAGCTTGAAAATTTTGGTTCCTTGGATATTTAGTGGTTCACACCACCATTTCTCTAGCAATTTGACAAAATTAGGGTGCTGTAACCAGAATTTTTCAAAACGGAATGGCTTGTTTCTCGGAGTGCCCAGTAAGGCAGCATCTAGAGAGATGGGCCAATGATCCGAACCTCCACTTGGGAGTATGTCAGAGTTGACAATGATGCCCTCTAGTACTATGCTTTCTGAAATGAGGAATCTATCCAGGCGGGAGGCGATAAGATTCTCTCCTCCCCTTCTATTGTTCCAGGTGAAGGAGCTGGAGGAAGGCTGCACATCCACGAATTTTGCGGTCTCAATAAAATCTGCAAAGGCCCCTACATCCCTGTTTAGCTTTCGTAACCCTCCTTTCTTCTCCAGGAGGGAGGTGATCATGTTGAAATCCCCTCCCATGATGATTTTTGAGGTGTGATGTCTAGATTGCAGATTTATGAGAGAGTTGAGAAAATGGAATTTTTCTTCTAATCTTTGAGGGCCATACACATTAACACAGAGATAGGTTTCAGAGTTACCTATGATTTGAATTTCCGTTGCTATGTAGGCTCTAGTGGCCTCCGAAGCGAGGAAACTTATTGCTCTTGTGTCCCAGAGGGTGGTGATACCTCCTTCCCATCCTTGACTGGCTACTTCAATTAAGTCGAGAGGCTTACCCAATTTTTTGCTGATGCTTTTCATATGAGAGGTGGCACATTTTGTTTCTTGAATGAACATAATGTCTGGCTTTTTTATTTGGAACTTCCTGATTAGAAGTCTTTGTTTTGCTTGGCTGTTGAGCCCTCTTGCATTCCATGATATTATTTTCATTGATAACCAGGTTTAGAAGTGGTAAGATGGGAAGGCGTTGAGAGCCTTCATTTTACCTGAGTTCAGCATTAAAATCCCTAGATCATGTAGCACTTCTCCATTTGTCCTTCTTCCCCTTTTCTTTTTTTGCTTGAATCTAGTTGGGTTAAGGGAGATGTTTTTGGAGTGGTTTCCTGTACCTGTTGCTATTCCCAATCTCCTATTTTGCCTGTCCAGTTCAGCCTTCTGTCTTGCAATGAAGAGGTCGCTAATCTTTTTTAATTCTTCTTCTAGAACATTTTCTATTCCTTTTGCTTTCCAGTTTTCCTCTAGTGCTGGGAGGTTTACGCCTGCTTTTTCCAAGGCTTCGTTTAGCTCCAGCTCGTCACTACCACCATCACTGTTTAACATTTCCGTATCTTCGTCTTGGGTGCTTTCCTGTTCTTGCCTGTTGGCCTTGGGACTGTGGGGGTTTGTATCCTGTTCTTTCCCGTTGTTGTCTTGCTGGTTCTCTGTCTCCTCTGTACTCCGCTCGTCCACCTTTATCTCTTCCGTATCCGTGTCTGTTTCTAAGACACTGAAGGCGTTGAGGGTGCTGCTTGGGGCTGCCCCTGTTCTATTTGGTCTTCTTCTGTTAGCTCTTTGTCTGGTTTTCGGTCTGGTGAAGATCTCTGTGCTTTGCGCCTCTGGCATGGGTTTGATCACTTCTTCTGATCTGTTAAGAGGACAGTCTCTTACTAAATGCCCGTGTTCATGACATTTTCTGCATCTGAACGGAATTTGTTCATAGTTAATGGCCTGGAAATAGTCTTCATCCCTAAACTCCAGCCAGATGCCTTCATGCAGGGCTCCAGATAAGTCCAGTTCCACACAAATTCTGGCACAAGAGGTGTATCTGCACTGTATGGTGGCTTCGGAGGCTTTAATGAAGGTGCCCAGCTTGTCTCCTATTTGCTTCAGAGTTGCTAAGCCCCAATAGTCTATGGGGAGGGAGAAAAGACGGATCCATACGGGAACTTGAGTGAAGGTCTCTTTTTCAGGGACGAAGTTAGGTTTTCATGGTCTCATATAGAGACCCGCAGAAGCAAAAAAATATGGTCCACCATCAAAAACCCTATCCTTATCTTCTAGGTTTGTAAAGACAACAATAAAGAAACCTTTAGCTCCTAGGTGAAGATTGATATCACCTTTGGGTCTCCAGTGTTGTTTGATCCATTGACAGAGGGCGCGCTCCGTTGGCCATAGTCCCATAAATTTACATATGACTGCATGTTCCGACATGTGCTCGCGGTGGGCTTGTATCTCTGGGTCTGTACAGACCACTCTGAGTGCCTCGTTTTTCTTAGGTTTGCAGGCTCCTTGGGGAGCTTTGTTTGTACCAGGAGTGACAGGTGATTCCCTGTCTTTTCCTTCTCTTTTTTTCCTTTGCTGCTCTTGCTCCTCTTCATCGGTTGCCTAGGGATGCGTTGAGCCTACAGTTTTACGATTCGCCTCTGCACCTAGGGTGCTGTCTTCCTTTTCCTTGTTTGCGTTATCTTTTTGTTTAGAACCACCTCTGTATTCTGTCGTCATTTTCTGCTCCTTGTCGTTTCTGGTGCTGCTTAAGTCCCTTCTTTCACCAGATCCCGAGATCTTTAACCCTTCTTTCATTTTCTGCTTGTGCATGACAATTTTCTTGAAGGATGGGGTCCCTGTGGACCCCCCGCTGAGCATTTGTCGGGTCAGTCCGCGTCCCCTGCTGCGGAGTTCAGCTAATCTAATGATCTGCGCTGCCAGAGTTGACTCTGGTTTGGCAGGACTGGGCGTTAAACCATAGACCAGTGTTCGCAACCGTTTTCCGCCAGAGCTCCTCTCTTATTATTATTCATGATTCCTAATCCTATTTGATTGCTAGCACTAGATGTATTGATTTCAGTGTAGATGTTGATTTATAATCCTATTTGATTGCTTACAACTTTAGATGCATTGATTTTAATGTAGATGTTGATTTCTAATCCTATTTGATTGTTTGCATATGATGTATTGATTTTAGTATAGATGTTGATTTCTCATATTATTTTATCATTGCTTACATTAGATGCATTGATTTCAGTGAAGATGTTGAGTTTTTATTTGATGTAACTAGAAATATGGTGTACATTAATTTCAAGGTAATTAGTTTAACATTGTGCATTGATTTTAGTGGAAGCACAAAAAATTATTACGACATGCATTATGACTAAGCTTTTGCAAATAGGCTCAAACAAAATAAAATTGAATAAAACTAGTATTTGTAACTTTTACATCTCCACATCTCTTAAAATTGAATATATAACTTATGTTAATCATATTTGAGCTTTTTAAAAATGAATAAAACTTATTTCCATCATAAGGAATTGATTGCAATGCTTAGATAACTGCTTGTAAATTTAAGAAAGTTGATAACATTATATAAAATTATAGAAATGTTGTCATATATTGTTTTTGGACCTATATATTTATTTTCAATACGATTGACTTATATCATGTTATGACTAAGCTCTCGTAGATAATCTCAAAATAAATAATGCTAAATAAAACCTATCTATTGTTTACATGACATATTTCAAAATTGAATAAAACTTATTTCAATCCTATTTGTGTTTTCTAATTGAACATCGAGATAATAAATTAATTGAAATACTTAAAAAGTTGTCCATGCAATGGTAAATGAGTGAGTCACAAATTTTTTAATATATATATATATATATATATATATATATGGAAAATTATTTTTAAAATTGAATATGTTAGTAAACATACATGTTGATTACACTAAAAGACACTTTCTACTGTAAGCCAATATGAAGCATGATTGGAATTGTTTTCAAGTTCAATATTAAATTGATAACATGATATAGTTTATTTCACTTAAGTATCAAAGTGAATTTGCATCGATAACTTAAGAGTGTACTTATTTTCTTAGTCTATGAAACTAGAAATCAAAATTGAACATATATTTTACTAATAAAAGTTATTGTATATATATATATATATATATATATATATATTTTTTTTTTAAATTAGCGAAATAATTTTAACAGATCCATAAACTTCAATAATTAATGAGCATCAATAAACAAGATTAATACAAACCCATAAGCTGAAATAGTGAATACATGTATCAATAAACTATCCATATGAAAATATATACAAATTAAAAATATCACGTGAACATCCATAAACTAAATTAATGTCCTTGATGTACATCCATAAATTGTCCACGTATGAAAATATACAAACTTTGTATCACACATGTGAATGTGCCCTATGAAATGAGCCTAAAAATATACAAACTATGACACTCTAAGTACCATGAGAACTCCTATGTGAGTTCCTCCGCGTAAAGAAGTGTCCATAAGTTGGTACTGCAATATAACACATTCAAATTAAAACTAATTATATCATTATTTGTAAAAAAATAAACAATATGGAAATAAATGATTTTGAACCACATTTTTAGTTACATATACATGAATATGCTAACCTAAGTTGAGTCCAAATGCAAAACAGTTAGCATGAGGGTATGATCATGAATATGGGTTTGGTGCTCCCTTGCTTGTGGTTCAATGATTGGGGCCTGCATTGATGGACCTACATCATCAGTTACTCTAAAGCCAACATCCCACTTATGTCTCCATATAACAGTGACATCAACAAGACTCTGCATATGGGCTTATGTACATAATGGCAAGGACAAATTATAATTAGTCTACAAATTATTTATCCTGTATGTGTAACTTAAAAAAAATGTTGAAATCTTAGGAATAAAAAAGTTTACCTCAAATAATTGTCCATGTGGTTGTACATAGTGACTCTCCTCCACATTATTGAACATATAAGGTGGAGGTGGAGGTGGATGAGAATCCATGGAAACATGCTCCGGTTGAGGTTGTCCTGGTTGATCAACTGCCCCCTCGGATGACCTCATAAACTTATCCATGTAGCTGAGATATGTTTGCATGTTATCATGAACTTATTAATATGAATGCAATTTAATATGAACTAGAAATTTTAATATAGATAATTATGCATAATTTGATAATAAAAGTCAAAAGTTTCATATATATATATATATATTTACTTGGTCTATGTCATGCAGGCCGTGCACCCTCCAAGTATCACGAATGACATCACAATACATACATGTATATGTCAAAAGTTGGTCAAAGGGAAAACTCACGAGAAATGCATCATCATATAAGGGCACTGGCTAGTCACAAGGCAATTATGGTGGTCTCCTAATCTATCCATTGAATGCAACATGTGCATTGGTCAATGACGTCAACTTGCTGTCTGTAATAGTCTCCGTGGTCTCACCACCAAGCTACGACAACTCCTCTAGATCCATTAGTAATACCAAGCTCTGAGAAAGTAGTGGCAAGAATCTCGGAAGTGGTGGTACATGCCTAGGATCCATATGAGCCCCCTCGTGCTCATAGGTACGTCCCAAGTTGGGTCCATAATAATGAGATCCAATATAAGTATTATCGACCTCATATGTAACACAAACTCTGCATAAAAATTCTTGGCAAAATAAATGGCGACGTAGTCATGGTGGGGGAACTGGCCCCAAGCTCCAATAAATGTACCATACACAAAAGGGGTTGCATTAACATTCCTAAAACATTTCAGTGGAACTGGACCTTTATGTCTAGCAAGGAGATTCGAAGTGATGTCAAACAACTCCCCATGAATATCAGTGCCCTCTTTGACCACCTCCCAAGAATCTGGGCCTCTCACCTCATGCCTCCTAATCCTTTGTATTGACTGTAATATGTGGCTGTGTGGGCTCGACCTCCGGTATGTCTTGATCAACCTATTGATGTTATCCAGAATCAAAGACAACACAAGATGAGTCGATGAATTGGCAGTGATCTTCTCTACATATGTTGTGATCCGCATATAACAGGTTGTAACATCCTCTAATGTGATATAAGTTGTAGCATCATCCCATAGAGAGATTGATGCTACACTTTGATCCTCAACTTTCGCCCACTTGGGGCCCATAAATCATAAACATGATGTAGCATATATATAATTAACAAACCTCAAGCATAATAACATATACATTAAATTCAAACACATCAGTCAAAGACAATTTAAAAATTAAAGACAATTTCAAGACATAAACACATAAAGTTTAAAAAGGATTTTAAAATGTAGGAGGTGTACCTGAAATAGGCGAAGAAAGTCTACTAGATGTAGCATGATCATCAACGAAGACAAAAACATTGCCTTTGACACTCCGACTGTCATCCGAGGCAGGATCTACGAATGGAACATGAGCTCTCGGTGGGCTACATGATCTATCACGAGCCCAACCACGTATAAAAGAACCCCTCACACTGCGATGACTTGCAGTTGGGGTGCATATATGGGATGCCTCAACATATTACATATATTACATATAAACTAATCTAAGAAAAAAATATTGACAAAAAAATCATTTCTAAACTCAATTAGAATAATCTAGCCTAGTGTCCTAACTTTTATCTAGAGTCAATTTTTTGATAATTTATCAACCAAAGTATTGAGTTCCATGTAAACACAATTGAAAGAAGTGATCAAATTTATCTTCACAAATTTTCTCATTTCTAAATAATGTATTTTGTTCATAGCACATACATATGTAAATATATATGTAAAAAATTGAAATAAACCTATTTATAAAACTAATAAAATTTCATGCCAACCAAATAATACAATAGACTTTAAGTTCTTAATGTTTGACTTTGACACATTACATATACTAGGTGCAAGAACATGAAGACAATATTTCTTGTACAACACACTACATAATGAAACAATATGGTACAAATTAGAAAAAGTCTAAATGTTTTCATTCACTAGACCAAATGCACTTTTCATGATGGATTTAATGTAATTATCAATGATGCATTGTTGAAACATGAACTTATATATATTTTTATATAATTATATATAGTTATAAGCTAAATCTTATATATGTGTGTGTACATGTTATGTTTTAGAGGATTATGCTATGTTAAATATTATAGTTATATCTAGTTATATAATTATGTTATGAACTATCTAACTTTAGTATATATATATATAATATATATATATATATATATATATATATATGTTATTGTTAAATAGTTATAGAACTATGTTATGTTACATGTGTGTGTTGTTATAACTTATATAGTTAAATATATATAATAATATTTATAATTATATAGTTATAAACTATAGTTATATTATGTTACATGCTATGCTATCTATATATATATAATTTTATGTTATGTTTTAAATGTTAAATAACAAGTTATGTTTTGTTTTTTCTTTTTGTGTAAAGCTTGACATTTAATTATATATGAAAAAAAGTACAAACATGTTTTCTTGATGCTAAGGGCCGCCCTGCAGGGAAACCAACCCAAGATTTTCAATTCAGAGTCTTAAGATTACAGATACCGAAGTTAACTAGACTGTATGGAAGAATTGTAGACAAAAGAACCAGTGCTTTGCAAAAAGATACAACACAACTCTGGTTTTGGCCTATGGCCACAAAACTGACTATATAAATATCTAACATGACAAAACTATGATAAGAAACAAGATATAAGCCACATAAGAATAAAAGACCAACATAATAGCAAGGAGAGAGAAACTTGGGACCATAATGAAGCTTCCACAGGCCACGAACCACTAGCCCATACCGATAACTCCGCGCACCCATAAGAAGCCATGAACCATTAGTGAAGACCGCAAACTCCCAGCAAGCCAAAATTCATTAGAGGATACTCGCACCCATGCTTGACCAACAGACACCATGTACCTTCAACAAAGGCAATAAAGTACCCGCAGGTTGCACTTCAGAAGAAAATACCCAAGGCTACAATCGACCTCCATTTCTTCCTAGGCGACATAACCTACGAACAACCACCATCTGAGCCACAATATTCTCTCCTCCTCAACCAACAGACTCCTACTCACCAACTGAGAATGGACTCACCTTGTCAGATGACTACAAATTGTCCACCACCTTCCGGAATGATGAATCACCATGCCTGAATGAACAAAAGAGTACCTAACCTGACATGTCATGCTCACTGGGCACCAAAACCAATTTCCATGCTGAGTTGCTAGACTTCCTGGAACTGGAAGGTGACTCTAAGGGCCGAATTGGCACCATTGAACCTCCATAGAAAGTCCTCGAGGGGTGAATTGCTCCATGTCCAGTGGGTTAGCCCAGTTGGTCATGTTCCCATTGCTAAGTACCTCATCAGTTGGGAGGTCAAATCTCCTCGACACCCTTGAGGTTAGGCCCTGCTCGTTTGGCCGAAAACAGATCCCTTCGGGAAAAGTAAGTACAATGAAGATAAAATTCATAATAAGAAGAAAAATAACGTGTTTGTTGATGAGTCTCAAAAAATATCCTTAGGAAGATGGTAGAGATTTGATGTGTTAGTGTTCTACATTTTAGACCTATTTTGGTCATATATCCATTAATTTTGGTCAGGATTTGACTGATTTTAATTATATATGGGTCCAAAAAGTAACATAGTTAGACTACTCCATATAGATGCGTTTGGTATGGCCTTAGCAACCCATGCATGATAGAGTGTACATTTGATAGGTTCTTGAGCTTCTTATCAATGTGTAAATGCATTTATTCTTACTTTGAGCTTCTTATCAATGTGTAGATACATTTGTTCTGGCTTTAGCAACCCTTGCATGCTAGAGTGTGCATTTGATAGACTCTATTGGAGTATTGGAGTTTTGCACATTCCAAATTTAGCATGGAACCTATTATCAATAATAATAAAAAACTTAATGATAATCTTTGTAGGTTGCTTTCCCTAATAAAGGGGTGTAAGTTGGTGTTACAAGCTATAGTGATTACTAAGGGTGTTCATTTGGGTTTTTTTTTTTAGTTTGATGCATTCATTGCAATGCTATATTTCTTTAGCCCGTGTAGTGAAAAGATTGATATGATTTACACATTTGCAATAAGAATTAATAGAAAAACTGAAAGCGAAGGGGAATAAAAACATTGCACACATATTATGGGGAATAAAACCATGTGCCTTAGTCTAAGGATTATGTTTTTTTGCCCTGAAAGTTATGGAAATTCTAGTTATATTTAGAAAAAATCGGGTAGGAATTATTGTAAATCGAAGTAAAAGTTGTCAAACTTCATAATTTTAGGTGCTCTATAAGTTTTTGATGGTACTGAATCCATTTCCACCATCAAAAACATGATTCAAACACTGTCTCTACAATTTTTTTTAAATTTTTTGGTCCAGATTCCAGCCACTTTTAACCATCAACAATTCTTCCTCCGCCTCAGTGACCGACTCCCTTAAATATATTCCTTCCTAATTTAAGGTTTTTTTTTAAGGTGAATTCTTAACCAGATTATTTATTTTAAATGAAGTTTGTCGGAATATAACGTAATGAGAAATATTGGGGGTGGGAGGTATCAATTGTGACGTCCATTTTTGGCAACCAGTTTGAGACGAAGGCTCAAAAATAAATGAAATCACTGGTTTCGTTAGCCAGCACTTTGACTGAGCACCGTTTTCAATTAAATATAGAACTCTTGTTCCGTGCACGCTATCCTAGGAGTTGTACTGATATTTTTTAAGGAGTTAAAAATCATGTCGTTTATTGAGCTTATAATTTGGTGGTTTTTTTAAAGAGAAATCTAATTTTGGAAGTGTTTAAATAGTGTTTTTTCTTTTTTAAAATAAATATAAAATTATAATTTTTTTAGAAATATCTAATTTGAAGTTTAATAGCTATAATTAAGATTTGCAATACCGAGAAATGACAAAATTTGATCAAGTTGTCATTTTAAAAACGGTTTAAAATAAAATATTGATTCACCTGTTATCTCATGAATGCTGGTATTCTGCAAATATTTTTTAACTTTTAAAATTTTAGAATTAACAAATAAAAATGATTTATTGTATGATTAAAAGTTGTTATTTTAAAAACAATTTAAAATAAAATATTGATTCTTTGTTATTCATGAATGCTGGTATTCTGCAAATATTTTATATTTTTATAATTTTAGAATATAAATAAAATGATAAAATGATTTTAGTATAATAAAAGTTCTTTTCAAAGACACTTCAAAATAAATATGATTACTTAAATATTTTATAATTTTAATTTAATAATTAATCAATAAAATGAATTATAGTATTTGAATATATTGGTTAGGTTTATATATATATAAAGAAATTTCAGCTACTTCTCGAAATGCGGTACGAAAAACTGGAACGGGAGCGGTATATTGTTCTGATCCGGGTTTTGCTTTAGGGTTTGTGTAGTTGGTTACCATGGCGGGGTGAGGAGGGAGTTATGCTCCCTCCTATACTAGTTGCGGACAAAAGCAAGGTCGCTGGTTCCCATCGCTTCAAGAAACTAGCGGAGGTGGCAATAGAGATTACAAATAATGAAAAATCGGGAACCATCGGACCTGATGTAGGAGCATCCAGCTTAGGGAGGTCATGGCTGGAGTGTTTGTCTTTACAAATAGATATGTTTCAGTTAGTTTTTTTATTTTCATGGCTGGAGTGTTTGTCTTTACAAACATATATGTTTCAGTTAGTTTTTTTTTTTTTCATGGCTGGAGTGTTTGTCTTTACAAACATATATGTTTCCGTTAGTTCTTTTTTTTTTTAGGAACAGTTGTCTCAACTCACTGTTAGTTTTGCTTACGTTCTTTTTATTTTTAGTTTTATTTAAACTTTACTTTTATCGGGTGAACCTGAAGGATGTCTCCACTCTTTGTTCCTGTGCGTGTGGCTGCTCCACAACTTCCTAAGGTTTTTCCTTTAGAGCTAAAAGCTCCTAATCAGGTTGCAACTGAAGCTCCCTCTCAAGAAAACACATCATTATCTTCTCCTCATCAAATTTTACATCCCTCTTAACCATTGTCATCTTGAGAGATGGAAACTACACACCATAGTTGTGAGGTGTGTCTGTGTACCCCACAAATATGCCCAACTCTATTTTCAGCTCATGCTTTTTCCTTGCTTCCTTCGAAACATGATGGTATACTGATGATCCAAAGATCCTGAAGTGTGACACATATGGTTTCTTCCCTAAAAAAGCTTCCTTTGGTGTACTCATGCCAATAATCATGTGAGGACTCCTGTTATGCAAATAGATCGATGTGTTGCATGCCTTAGCCCACAAGTGTAGAGGTAGGCTTTTGTTATGCAACATGGCCTGTGATACTCCCATAATACTTTTGTTCTTCCTCTCAGCCACCCCATTCTGTTGTGGGTTATGAGTGAATTCTTTCAAGGATTGCATGCGCCCTGTCGTCTCGATCATTGAAGGTGGATTTTGTGTACTTTCCCAATGTGCACCCTTTGCATGTATCCCATTGCTCTAGTGCTCCTTTGGGGAGTCTTGTAGAAATCTGTTGCGTGATCTTCAAAGTGCCATGATGCAAATGGAAAAGTATTCTATGCCATAATTCGCTGACATCTTGGCTCTGCACCTTCTCTGCTTTTGTGCTCAATGCTGCACAATCTTCCACATCTAATTTGTAGAGGTTCTTCACTCAAACCTCGATCTGCTTCACTTGTCCCGTGGCGATATGTCTCAAGAAAGCGTTCCCTTTCCTGAATATCACATTGTAGCCATGGTCCTCCAACATAACTACGGAAACTAGATTCTTCTTCAAACCTAGTACAAACATCACATCCTTGAGCCTGAGAGGGGTGCCAAACTCCCTCTGAAAAGTAATGGTACCAATACCAGTCACGCTATACCTTCCATCATCTCCCATATCGACGTGGATCTGGAGTTCCTTCTCTAAGTCACTGAAAAATTCTTTGTTCCCCATCATGTGGAATGAGGCACTGTTATCGAGATACCACACACTACCCATCACTAGGATTCCCATGCATGCAATGAGGGTAAAATCAAGTTTGAATTGTGAAACCAAGGCTTCACCCGCTGCTCCTCCTGCAGTCTTCTTACTTGCCTTCTTGTATGGACACTTCGTTGTATAGTTCCCAAATTCATGATAGTGAAAGCACTTGATTATAGACAAGTCAGTAATATGTTGAGTTATTTGGATATCCTCGGAACTAGCTTCACTATCTCTTATTTATTATTTAATATAATAATTATTTTGACTTATGTAAATAGTTTTCAATACTAGATCCCTTTTCCAAACTCTTTTGTGAAATCCAATTTTTCCTTGTGATAAAAAAATATGGTTACAATGATGGGAAATATGGCTAAAATGATGGATATAAGTTCTAGTTTATGACCATAACAACATTCCATAGTAGCATTAACAATAAGTGAAATGCATAACTACTATTTGGAACTTTATGTTTTAAATTGAATTCAAAGTGAGCGGAGAATTTGCATAGGCTTCCATTATACATTTCTACCATTTCTTTCTATTTATAAATAAATAACATAATTTATAGTTATATAGATTATTATCATCTTAGTTTTCTAAAAAAATTAATTGATATTATTTATTCTTATGATATTGTTTTTTAAAGTATTATATTTATTTGATTAATAATTACATTTACAAGTAATTTAATAAATATTTTATGAATTTAGATTTATCTTAATCTCATATTTATAAAGTGTTAAGTGAGATTACATTTCTCGAGTTACAAATCCCTTTTAGAGTATGAAAGTTGAGGAAAGATTTTTGCAACTTGAGATATTTAATCTCTCCCGATGCTTGATAGATCCAAGGTTAAGATGGATCGAGGCTAGTAGAAAAAAGAATATTGGTCATTCTATAGTTGTGATTGTTGACAATAAATGGAATAGTTATGATTGTTGACAATAAATGGAGGGGCCTCTAAGTAATGCCATCTCCCATGATACTTAATAAACATAGAGATTAAGAGCCACAAATATAAAGGACAATCGATAAATAATAATGACATATAATATTTTGACATTAAAGACCCTTGTGCCCACCATTTCATGACACAATTCTTTGTAGGGGAAAATTAATTTCAAAAATAAGAAGATCAGATATCCAGGTGTGTGTGGTTTATCTCATTGAACTTGTTGGAAGTTACTCTATTTTTCCCTCATTATGGTAGGGATGACTCCTAGAGATTGCTTGATTCCCCTTAGTCAATTGAGAGAGGACTCCAAAAGTTGGATTATCATGGAATAGTTGGTAAGAGAAATGTCTTCCTAAACTATTGATACATGTTGTGTATTGCTAGAGGATGCCTTGGCAAGAAGGAAAGACCACTTAGAAATTGCAATATGATAGAAATGTAGAAGAATTGGAACATGGCAAATCCATGCCCATATGGTCATTAAGTTCTTTGTCGTAACCATGAGAAATGTATGTTGTACAAAGGAATCTAATGATGTGAAAGTAACATACATGAAGCAATAACGTACAAGAAGCCCAATGATATTTCTCATTAAATGCATAAAAGTGGGAATGTTGGTGGAGAGAAAAGGAAAGGAGGACAACAATGGCCACTCAGTTCGATGTGATAACTATGAGAAATCTGAGTTGCATAGAGGTATTCATCGATGTGAAAGGCACATAAAGGAAGCCCATGAATATTTCTCATTATATGCATGAAAGTAGGAATGTTGGTGGAGATAATGAAAAAGGAGGATAACAATGGAGGCACAAGCAATCCAGAGGTAGATACTAAGTATAAATACCTAGGTGGAATCAATCAAAGCCCATGAAAGGTAAATTGAAATAAGTGAAGGAATGAAAATGACATGAAAGAATTGCACCACTTGAGGTGGAGAGAGGAGTAACATTTGAGCTAGCCTAGTCTATGGTTTTTCCTTTGCTATACATGGGTTCTTTCAATCTTGATTCCAAGGTGGAGGAAGAAATGTTGTAGCAAAATTCAACACAAGCAATGAAGCAAACCTTGACCACTCAATCTTGCAAGGGCAATAGAAAAATGAAGAACTCTCATGGAAAAGCTCTTTAATTTTCAAATTTTCATGTGTTTTGGAAACTAGTCCTTTTGTTAGGCTAGTGTGGTCGAAAATATACTTGTTGAATAATTAGCAGCAAACTTGGAATATTAAGACTTCGGGAAAAACATAGACAACAATGCTTGTCTATTTTGGTTCGTTTTGTATGGGTGCTGCACCATGCATGGATGTGACCCACAATTTTATGGACATTATTTTAGTAACCTCTGCATGCAAGTAATCATGCATGAGAAATGATCAATGCATGTGATTTTTTATGAATAAGCAATGACCAACACACGCAATGTATCTTGCATGATTAGATTGATGGATGGTGTAATGCCTGTATATTGAGTTCTTGGGTTAAAAGTATTGTAAGAGTTAATTTAAGGCATCATTATGCCAGACTCATTTCTCCAAAACCCATATGCTACTAATTGCTCTTGTTAAAAGCATAGAGACTAGAGTATTTTATAAACTTCGATAATTGTTGAAGATACATTGACCTTTCTTTGGAGCGCGTGTTTTTTTTTCCCAAAAAGGTTTTCCATGGGAAATCACAATATAATGGTTGCAATTTTCTATCTTATTTGTTTTCTGCAAATGTTTGTTAGAGTTTCAAAACATTTCTTTCTCATTGATTGGTGTAGGAAGTGTATTCCACACTTCTAATTCTATTCAAATCTTGGGTATTAGGAACAAGGTTTTTTTTATTTAATATTGGTTTGAGTGTGAGCTTGCATATAATGGAATCTTGTTGTAAGAAATTCTTGAGCATGTCATGACTAGAAATTGAGATTCTTAACCATATTGCCTTTGGAATGTGAAAGTCCAAGATGGAGGATTTGCTCATAGGTTGGTATCTATGGGTTGTGGTGTCCAAAACTAAACCCTCTATTACGAAGATAAATTTCGTGTCCAAAACTAACCCTCTATTACGAAAATAAATTCTGTGTAGTGTTGGAGAATAATGCAAGAGCCTTGTCAATTAAGTCGGTATTTAACATATTCAAAGAACTCACAACAATAAACCTTTGGAAGAAGTTGAGAGACTTATGGTAGATTAAATGCATTGTTAATAAACTTTTTATGCATAAAAAGTGGGATGCCTTAAGTCACTATTTAACATTTTCAAAGAACCCACAACAATAAACTTTTGGAAGAAGTTGAGAGACTTGTGCTAGATTAAATGCATTGTTAATAAATTTTTTATGCAGAAAAAGTGGGATGCCTTGAGAATGGTTGATGGTGATGGTGGTTCTCATGTTTGTTCATTTGAATGATAATACCATTTTGACCCACTTGAACTTGATGGGAGTAAAAATGGATCGACCCACTTGAACTTGATGGGAGTGAAGATGGATGAGGAGGATCGTTGCATGACATTTTTTTTCCCATATTCACGAAACAACCTGGTAATGGCCTTTGGAAGTACTCCAAAGATATCGATGTCTAATGACATTGTGGTTGCATTACTCTTATAGAAAATGAGGTAGAAGCCTTTTGAATCCACCAAAGAGGGACAATGGCAAATCTAAATCCCATGGGAGATCTAAGTCCCTTGAAAAGTCTAAGGTAAGATGTTGTCATTGTGGTAAAGTCGGGCATTTCAAAAGTAACTGCAAGGAAAGTAAAAAGGAAAAGTAAGTACAAGGAATATAAAATTGATAATAAGAAGAAAATAATGTTTTTGTTGATGAGTTCCAAAAAATATCCTTGGGAGGATGGTCGAGATTAGAAATGTTAGTGTTCTACATTTTGGACCTATTTTGGTCATATATTCATTAATTTTGGTTAGGATTTGACTGATTTTAATTGTATATGGGTCCAAAAGGTAACATAGTTAGACTACTCCATATGCCTTTGGTATGGCCTTAACAACCCATGCATGATAGGGTGTACATTTGATAGGTTCTTGAGCTTCTTATCAATGTGTAAATGCATTTATTTTTACTTTGAGCTTCTTATCAACGTGTAAATACATTTGTTCTAGCTTTAGCAACCCTTGCATGCTAGAGTGTGCATTTGATAGATTCTATTGGAGTTTTGCACATTCCAAATTTAGCAACCTATTATCAATAACAAAAAACCTTAATGATGTATCTTTGTAGGTTGCTTTCCTAATAAAGGGGTGTAAGCTGGCGTGACAAGCTATAGTGATTACTAAGGGTGTTCATTTAGGCTTTCTATTTTAGTTTGACACATTCATTGCAATACTATATTTCTTTAGCCATTGTAGTGAAAAGATTGATATGATTTACACATTTGCAATAAGAATTAATAGAAAAACGGAAAGTTAGGGGGAATAAAAGCATTGCACACATATTATGGGGAATAAAACCATGTGCCCTAGTTTAATGATTATGCTTTTTTGCCTGAAAGTTATGGAAATTCTTCCTATATTTTGAAAAAATTGAATAGGAATTCGAAGTAAAAACTGTCAAACTTCATAATTTTAAGTACTCTATATGTTTTTGATGGTGTTGAATTCATTTCCACCATCAAAAACATGATTCGAACACTGCCTTTACAATTTTTTTTTAGATTTTTTTGTCCAGATTCCAACCACTTTTAACTATCAACAATTCTCCTGGCCTCAGTGAACCACTCCCTTAAATATATTTGTTCTTAAGGTTGTTTTTTTTAAGTGAAGTTTGTCGAAACACAACGTTAAGAGGATTATTTATTTTAAATGAAGTTTGTCGAAATATAACGTAATGAGAAATACTGGGAATGGGAGGTATCAATTGTGACGTCCATTTTTGGCAACGAGTTTGAGACGAAGGCTCAAAAATAAATGAAATCACTGGTTTCGTGAGCCAGCACTTTGACTGAGCACTGTTTTCAATTAAATATAGAACACTTGTTCCGTGCACGCTATCCTAGGAGTTGTACCGATATTTTTTAACGGGTTAAAAATGATGTTGTTTATTGAGCTTATAATTTGGTTGGAGAAATCTAATTTAAATAGTTTTTTGTTTTTTTGAAATAAATATAAAATTATAAAAAACTTTACTAATACTTAATTTTGAAGTTTAATAGGCTGATGGGACAGCCTGTTAATAGCCTCTCTACCCCGGTTCGACCCTCGACGCAGCGCTGCTTCACAGCTATTGTAACCATCTTGCCTCTATATATATGTAAAAATTGCGAATCTAGATTAATATATAGCTTCTAAAGAGTGGTTGGAGAAATCTAATTTAAATAGTTTTTTGTTTTTTTGAAATAAATATAAAATTATAAAAAACTTTACTAATACTTAATTTTTAATTTTGAAGTTTAATATGCTGATGGGACAGCCTGTTAATAGCCTCTCTACCCCGGTTCGACCCTCGACGCAGCGCTGCTTCACAGCTATTGTAACCATCTTGCCTCTGTATATATGTAAAAATATATAGCTTCTAAAGAGTGGTTGGAGAAATCTAATTTAAATAGTTTTTTTTTTTTTTGAAATAAATATAAAATTATAAAAAACTTTACTAATACTTAATTTTGAAGTTTAATAGGCTGATGGGACAGCCTGTTAATAGCCTCTCTACCTCGGTTCGACCCTGCTTCACAGCTATTGTAACCATCTTGCCTCTGTATATATGTAAAAATTGCGAATCTAGATTAATATATAGCTTCTAAAGAGGGACTCACACCTCATTTTGAAAAAAAATTCCAGAAATAATTATTACATATTTTCAAAATTTTACAAATTTTTTTCATTGTTTTCAAAGCAAAATTATAACCTACTTAAATTATAAAATTACAAATTTCATTGACATCAAATAACTACTGGAAAAGCTACCATTCTACTGGAAAATTTCTCAGGGATTTTGATGTTCTGGAAAATTTGCATTGGTGCAGTGACGGACAAACTGCGATGTCAAAAATTATATTCCGGAAAATTTCCATAGGTTGAGGGTTAGTGTTCAATTTTTGTCGTGGACGTATGTTTTGTGTTTTATTTATTTATTTAAGTATGCTTTTGTGTTTTATTTATTTATTTAAGTTTGTTTTGGGTGAAGGTTTAATTTTTTTAATTACTAAATTTATTTATATATTTAAATAATATTTATTTATATATTCAAATTCAAAATAAATAAATATAATTTCGTATTATTTCATCAAAAGTTAGCGAAAAACCTAAAACATCCCAAACTTAAAATAGCTAAGAACGCCATTATTGTATTACAAATGTTGCAATTTTGCATTGGCAGGTAGGTTTTTTTTAGAGTACCAAGGCCGCTGTTAGAGTTTTTCATGGGAGGTTAGTTTTTTTTAGAGTACCAAGGCTGCTGTTAGTCTTTGGAGACAGTACCGAGAAATGACAAAATTTTGATCAAGTTGTCATTTTAAAAACACTTTAAAATAACAAATAAAAATGATTTATAATATGATTAAAAGTTGTTATTTTAAAAACACTTTAAAATAAAATATTGATTCCCTGTATTCTGCAAATATTTTATAATTTTTAAATTTTAGAGATTACAAATAAAATGATAAAGATGATTTTATTTAGAAATTAAATAAATAAAATGATAAAATGATCTATAGTATGATCAAAGTTGTCATTTTAAAATATTTTATTTTTTAAACACTTTAAATAAAGTATTGATATGCTGGTATTATGCAATATTTTTAAC
Source organism: Pinus taeda (assembly GCA_000404065.3). Lineage (NCBI taxonomy): Eukaryota > Viridiplantae > Streptophyta > Pinopsida > Pinales > Pinaceae > Pinus > Pinus taeda. The sequence goes on along the minus strand of APFE030433511.1, from coordinate 47,272 downwards.
TTTTAAATTTTATAATTAACAAATAAAATAATTCATAGTATTTGAATATATTGGTTATCTATATATATATAAAGTAATTTGAGCTACCTTCTCAGAATCCGGTACGAAAACTAGAACATGAGCGAGACACTGTTGTGATCTAGGGTTTTGCTTTAGGGTTTATGAGTTGGTTACCATGGCGGGGCGAGGAGGAAGGAGTTATGCTCCCTCCTATAGTAGTTGCGGAGAGAAGCTAGGGAGCTGGTTCCCATTGCTTCAAGAAACTAGTGGAGGTGGCAACAGAGATTACAAATAATGAAAAATTGGGAACCATCGGATTGATGCAGGAGCATCCAGCTCAGGGAGGTCATGGCTGGAGTGTTTGTCTTTACAAACAGATATGTTTCAGTTAGTTTTTTTTTTTTTTCATTTAAATTTCTAGGAACAACTCTCTCAGCCCACTGTTAGTTTTGCTTACGTTCTTTTTATTTTTAGTTTTATTTAAACTTTACCTTTAGATTACAAGTCAAGAAAAGACAGTTATCCAGAAATAACCAAATGTAACTACTCTCAGTTTGATAACTGCCCAGTGATCTTTACAAAACAAAAAAAGGAAACAGCTATTGTAATCTTTTGACCATCATAGAATTGAATGAAGAGAAGCACAGAAACATTCTGAAAAGCAAATACATTTAAATCCATATACATTACAACTTAAGTATTTTTTGCAAATTCATTTTCTTTTCCATAGCATAATGATGACAAACAGTGAACAATAAACATAGAAGCAAGAAAAGCATACAGACAAGTCAACAAGATAACGGAGCGGGTGTGCAGAAGAAACTAGAAGGTCATTATCGAAGGAATAAGCGAACATTCACAGGTACCAACAAATTTCAAATCCTTTTCATTGCTATTTAATTATAAACAAAATCATTGTATATATATATCAGTATCGAATATCAACAGTCCAAAAATACAGTCACCAAGCACATGTAGCCCTGAGAGAAGGGTTCCTCCATTAACAGTGCCAAACACAAACACCGCGAGGTCACCACAGGACCGTTACCATTACAATCATAAGCTAAATAGCGAAGATATAAATTTATAGCGAAGATACAACCACAAAGGGGCAAGATACAGTAGGGCCAAAGCCAAACCCTCGAACTATAAACCCATAAAATACCACGAAAAACAAAACCCCTCAAACAGACAAACATGAAAATATCAAGGAGCGACCCTACCCGGTTCAGGCGTAGGAGTCAGGGCGCGAGGTCAATAAACAGGAGCTTAGTTGCACACTTGCATGGCCAACAACACAAACCATTAGAGCTAGCAGAATGGGACCAAAAAAAATTACAGGCTTGAAAGCAGGGGAAGGGGTTTCTGAAAGACTTACCAAAGAGAGCCAAGCCCATGCGAGCCAGAGGAGAAGCCACGGACTAAGGTTACAGCTGCAAAGTGATCGCTGCCCACAAGGAGCAAGAACAGTCAACGATGGAAGAAAACGAGGCAGAAAAGACTAGCATGGAGAGAGGACTTATCTCTGGATAACCGCCAAATGAGAGCCGAGAGCCAAGCCATTCCGTAACTGCAACCTGTGACAAAAACCAAGCAAACAATCAAACAGTGGAGCAAGTGCATTGAGAACAACAATGAATAACAAAAGCCTACAACCGAAACGTAACCAGAGCCGAGCAAAACTGAAACCAGAGACCGGAGCCTCGAAAACAAGTGCTGAACAAAAATCATTGACAGCATACGCAGGTGGAAACCCTCACATAAATCCATGCCCTGAATTAGTGAAATGAAACCCCTGTAAAGAAACCAAAGCCAGAACCCTCATTTCGCAGAGCAGTAGAGTGAAAGAACCAGAGACCTCACCTTGCAAGCATCATAATGAAACAGTAGTGAAATGACCCAGCGTAGGGTTTCGTGGGTATGGTAAGAGGCGGGAAGGAGCGACCCCAAGGCTAGGACACTTGTCCTCAAAACATTAAAACCATAGTACAACGCCATAAAGTCAACCAACTACACAATTAACAATAAAACAATCAACAGTTAATTATTCATACGAAAGTGTAAGGGGCTGGTCCCATCAATTTTGGTATCAGAGTAGGTTACATTTAATTGTTTTCTTTACAAAATGGAAGCTGGAAGAAGAGGTCATGGCAGAGCTATTTGAAGAGTAGTCGATGAAGGATTGAGAGAAGAGATTAGGATCCCGAATGCTCGTTTGGCGGCAGTAGAAGCAGGAAGGAGAAGGGATCCGGAAGTAGGGGATGACATTGATGAAGAAGCTATAGTTATGACAGATGGATCAAATGAAGAAGGACCTGAAATCAAGTTGTTAAGATAAGTTTTGTTGGCTAGCAGTAAGCCAAAGCCTGAGATTCCAAACTATGATGGTAGTTTGTCCACAGAAGTGTTGTTGGACTGGATTAGTGAGTTAGACAAATACTTTGAACGTGAGGAGATCAACGAAGATAGGAAAGTTAAATTCATTACCACCATGTTGAAAGGACACGCGGCCTTATGGTGGGACAGTGTCCAAGCAGAGTGGAGAAGATTAAATAAGTTACCCATTAAAAAGTGGACCAGAATGGTTGCCAAGATGATCGGTAAGTTTTTGCCCAAAGACTACCAGATTGCTCTGTATTGGTAGGTACAAAATTTGAAGCAGAGAGGAATGACGGTGAAAGAATATACCTAAGAATTTTATTGGGTGAACCTGAGAGTTGGTTATACTGAAGACACCCCAGAAAAGACAGCAAGGTTTGTGAATGGCCTAAGGTTGGAGATATTGGACAAGATAAGTATTCTTTCTCCAAAAACCATAAAAGAAGCATACTAGAGTGCCTTAAAGGCAGAAGAAAAGATCACAAGGAAGCATAATGCCAAGAGAGGACGTGGAACTGGCAGAGGGAAAGGACAATCCCTTGGAAAAGGAAGGACTGCCAACAACAGTGAAGAGGGTAACAGTTCAAAGACCTCAGGGACAGCAGAAAAGGAAGGTAACACTAGGGGAGGAAGGCCATACCAGAGAGGAAGGGGAAATGGAAGGGGCATAGGAGATGCCTACTAGTGTTACAAGTGCCACAAGTGGGGGCACAGGTCCTTTGAGTGTCCTGAAGGAGAATAGGCTGGTCAAAGAGGAGCATATGTTGCTCAAACAGAGGAAGCAGAGGCACCACCTCAAGAGGTAGAGAACATACCGAAGATAGGAGAGGCCTTAGTCTTGAATAAGGTACTGCTGAAACTGGCAAAGGAGACAATTGAACAAACCCAAAGAAAGGCATTATTCCGGACTGTGTGCAAGTCACATGGAAAATGTTGCAAACTGATTATAGACAATGGAAGCACTGATAATCTGGTTGCAATAGAGATGGTGGAGAAATTGGGTTTAAAAAGGTTGAAGCACCCAACTCCCTATAAGGTGTCTTGGTTACAGAAGGGTCACCAACTGCTAGTTGAAGAGCAGTGTGAGGTGGAATTTCATATTGAAAAGTATAGGGACAAAGTGATTTGTGACATCATGCCCATGGACGTGTGTCATATTCTGCTAGGTAGACCGTGGCAGTATGACCGAAAATTTGCTCATGATGGGAAAACAAACTGTTACAAGTTTGTCAAGGATGGGATTAAGCATACGCTAGTACCCATCAAGGAAGAAGAAACAACAAAAACTAGTGGGACAAAAGTGCTGCTGATGGGTGGAAAATAATTTCTAAAACAGATTGAAGATGATGAGGTAAAGTATGCTGTTGTAAGGAGACCGAGAGCAGTGTTGTTGCACACTGAAATTTCTGACTTACCTGAAGTAATCTAGAATTTGTTGTAGGAATTCAGTGACATTGTGGTGGATGATTTATCAGATAAATTACTACCAAAGCGGAGTATCAGTCATCACATAGATTTCATCCTTGGAGCTAGTTTACCGAACAAAGCTGCTTACCAGATGAGTCCCAAGGACAATGAAGAGATCATGAAGCAGGTACAAGAATTGTTGGACAAAGGCTTGATACGGGAAAGTTTAAGTCCCTCTGCAGTTCCGACATTTTTAGCTCCCAAGAAAGGAGGCGAGTGGCGGATGTGTAAAGATTCACAAGCAATAAATAAAATTACTATCAGGTATAGGTTTCCATTGCCATGAATGGATGACATGATGAACTGCTTGAGTGGAGCAGCATATTTTTCGAAGATAGATCTTAAGAGCGGATACCACCAAATTAGAATAAGAGAAGGGGACGAATGGAAAACAACTTTCAAAACTAATGAAGGACTGTATGAATGGTTCGTGATGCCATTTGGGTTGAGTAACGCCCCTAGTACTTTCATGCACCTGATGAATGAGATGTTGAAGGAATTCATTGGGAAATTTTTGATTGTGTATCTTGACGATATACCGATTTTCAGCAAGACCAAGGAAGAACATTTTCGACACGTTTGATATGTTCTAGAGAAGTTGCAGCAAAACAAGTTGCTGATAAATTTGAAAAAATGTTCTTTCTTTCAGAAGGAATTAGTCAATTTGGGTTTTGTGATTGCAGAAAATGAGCTGAAAATGAACCTAGAAAAAGTTGCAGCTATACTTAGCTGGCCAGCCCCTAAGAGTTTGTTCGAAGTTCAGAGTTTTCATAGGTTGGCAAGTTTCTATTGTGAGTTTATAAAGAATTTTAGTGGAATCTACGCACCTATGTTGGATACCATCAAAAAGGCAAGTCAGCCTTTTCATTGGACTGAAGCTGTAGAGAAGAGTTTCTAGATATTGAAGAAGAAGATCACTGAGAGGCCATTTTTGAGGTTGCCTGATTTCAACAAAATTTTCCAAGTTCGTTGTGATGCCAGTGGTATAGCCATTGGAGCCGTACTAAGCCAAGAAGACAAACCAGTAGCCTACTTTAGCGAAAAATTAAATGAAAGCAAACAAAAGTATATGTCTTATGACAAGGAGTTTTATGTTGTCGTCCAAGCCTTGAAGCATTGGAGACATTATCTGTTGGGTAATGAGTTTGTCTTATTTTTTGATAATTCTACATTAAAGTATGTTATGCAACAACATAAGCTGAATCACAAAAACACAAAATAGGTGGAGTACTTGCAGAGTTTTACATTCGTATTGAAGCATATCGGTGGTCAAGCGAACAAGGTAGTAGATGCACTAAGAAGAAGAGTTTTACTCTTGTAGGAGAGCACGATACAAGTGTTGGGATTTGAACACCTGAAGGACTTGTATCAAATAGATGCAGATTTCAAGGAGGCTTATGAAGCCTGCCAGAATCCTTTGTTGAGGAACAATAGTCCATGGCTGGACTATAACTTGCAGGAAGAGCTGCTATTCAAAGGAGGACAGCTATGTATTCCAGAATGTTCGAGGAGGGAGAACATCATCTGGAAAAAACATAGTGGAGGTCTAGCTAGACATTTCGACATTGATAAGACCCTGGATGAGCTCAGTCATTTCTATTACTGGCCGAAGATGCGAAGAGACGTGCAACGATATGTGACTAGGTGTAAGGTATGTCAGTTGGCGAAAGGGCACAGTCAGAACACGGGGTTGTATACACCCTTGCCTATTCCAAATAGACCATGGGATTTAGTCAGTTTGGACTTTGTTCTGGGTCTGCCTAAAACACAGCGGGGTTTTCATTCCATCATGGTGGTGGTGGACCGATTCTCGAAGATGGCACACTTCATCCCTTGTAGGAAAACCAGTGACGCTACCCATGTAGCACACTTGTTTTGTAGGAATTTACAAGGTAAGTTCCTCAGACAGAACACCAAAAGGACACCGCTCACAAACAGATCACAGATCAATACACCAGTATTTTGACG
>APFE030433511.1:25489-40102 GCA_000404065.3 Pinus taeda | reverse complement strand
GTAGAGGAACAAGATCCCATGTATCGTTTGCCAATAATGAACGATATTCTTCATTCATAGCTGCATCCCAATCTGGATGGCTTGAAGCTTCTTCAAAGGTGTCATGATCATAATTTGCTGACACTTGAGCCAGTAAAGAAGAGGCTCTTTCAAACTGAGAACGGGTACGACGCTGATTTGTAGGATCACCGGCAAGATCACCTGCTGCATCTCGAGTAGCTTGGACCCATTTTGGAAGTGAAGGAGCTGAAGGATGATCCTGAGAAGGTGGGGGAGGATTGTCATCCTCACTTTCATCATCTGAAGAAGAAATATGTTCAAAGGTAGAAGAGATAGAGGGAGGTGGCACATGCGCCAAACTAGGCTCGTAGGCCGATTTATTTTCATCAAACTTTACATCTCTTCTAATTATAACATTTTTGGACTTAAATAGAATAAGTCTATATGCTTTGACATCTTCAGAATATCCAACAAAGATACATTTTTCACTCTTTGGTTCTAAAGCTTTGCGTTTTTCATCTGGAATATGGGCCCATGCTTCACTTCCAAAAACACGAAAGTGACTCACATCTGGTTTAATAGAGCTCCATGCTTCTTCTGGAGTGATGTTCTTTAAAGCTTTAGTAGGAGTGCGATTTAGTATGTAATTTGCACAGTTAATTGCTTATGCCCAATAGTTAAGACTAAGTTCTTTAGATTGAAGCATACAATTAGCCATTTCCTTTAAGGTGCGATTCTTCCTTTCAGCTATACCATTTTGTTGTGGAGTATATGGAACAGTATGTTGCATTTGAATTCCATTCTCAATGCAAGTTGATGAATTCATTTTTAACATATTCTCCGCCATTATCAGATCTTAGCTTAAGAATTTGATGTCCAGATTGTTTTCAACAAAGGCCTTAAAGGCCAAGAATTTGTTAAATACTTCACTCTTGAGTTTTAAGAAGTATACCCAAGTGCGTCTAGAGAAATCATCAATGAAAGTTAAGAAATACTTGTAGCCAGAGAAGGAAACAACTGAAAGTGGACCACATAAATCACTATGCACAAACTGTAGAGGGGCTGAGGCGTGCCAAGAGGCATGTTTTTCAAAACTATCCCGATGATGCTTTCCGAGTACACATCCGGAACAAACACCATCTCTGCAAGATACCATTGGAAGACCTGTCACCATATTTTGTTTACATAGATTCTGAAGGGAGCGATAGTTTAAGTGACCAAATCGCTCATGCCAAAGTTTGCTCACTTCATCATTATGAGCAACAAATACCGAGGGAAGATTTGATGACCCAAAGTTGTAAAACTTATACAACCTTGTAGAATCATCAGTAATTCCATTAGCTAAAATCTGTCTAGGATCCTTTAGGTCCCTAATTACAACATCGTGAGGTGAAAATTCAACAATTTTACCTTCACCTAAATGAGTTATCTGATATACAGATAGAAGGTTGCTGGATAAGGTTGGAACATATAATACATCATTAAATTGACCATTGTCTATATGAACAGTTCCAGTCCCTACAACACTAAGAGATCTATCATCACCAACATATATATTTTTGGTGTTACAATCATTTAAAGAAAAAAACATGGCTTTATTTTTGGCCATGTGATAAGAAGCTCCAAAATCAATGAGCCACTCATGAGAATGAGAGGAAGAAGATACATTTAGTGCATATCCATACCGAGATGCTTGACAACTACATGCAGAAAGTGCCATTCCTGAAGATGAATTTGAAGAGTGCTCCAAATGGATGTTATGCTTCTTCATTGCTGCTTCCAAGGCTTCCATCTTCTTAAAGCATTTAGATTCTAAGTGGCCATCTCGATTACAAAAGTTACAATGTCTATCAGTCTTCTTCCATTTGTTTTTATTGGTCTTATCATTTTGCTGAAATGATCTTTCATTTTGAGGCTGAGTTTGCTTAGGACCCTTGTTTGGTGTAGGACCATTCTTTTTGGGATATGACTTCTTAGGATTCTTTTTTAAATTTGGTTGCTGCTGGGCGGCTAACGCTTTCTTGGAAGAGTTTCCAAGATTAAGAAGACCAAGGTTTAAGAGTTTTTCTTGTTCTCTTATTAAAGAATCACAAAAAGAGTCAAAGGAAGGGGCCTTGTAGTCTTTTCCTTGACAAATGAAAGCTTCCCTTGTAGAATGGAAGGTGGAAAACAAAAACAGAGTAGGCTGGTCCCAACTTAGAAAGAATGCAATAGATAAGGGCACTGTCTTGTTTCTTAACTTTAACACCTTCCAAAAAAAGTCTAATGGTCTTGAACTTGGACAAGAAATCTTCAATGCAAGAAAAATCATTGGGGTTTAATGTAAGCAACTCATTTTCAAGCTGATGGGCTCTAAGTTCATTTTTATTCCAAACTTTAGTAAGCTGCTCCATTGCTTTATCAGGAGTATCAAGTTCAGCAATATGGAATCTAAGATCAGGAGAGATAGACATCCCTATCAACCCACGTGCTTGATCTTGCCTATTTTCCCATTTGGCTGCTTTCTCTTCATCTTTTGGCTTGGTTTCTTAGCCTGTGGCGATTCGGTAAAGACCTTTACTTCTAAGTAAATCCACAATGTAGGACCACCATTGGAAGTAGTTGGTGCTGTCAAGGATAACTTGGCATGAACTTTCCATTTTTTACAGAAACTGAAGCTAGATATGCTGAAACTAAGTGTTCCAATGGAAAGAGCTTGAAAAATTAGGCTGGTTCAAAAAAACGGTTCTGAAAACGGCTTCCGGATGAAGAAGTTATGACCTTTTTAAAAAAAGTTGATGAAGGCGCCGACAAAGTGCGGGAATGTGCGGAAATGAAAAAAAACGCTCATTTTTCAACAAAAAGGAGATTTAAACCCAAGACCTCTACTCTCATAAATTAGCTTTGAACCAAGTGAGCTATACAAAAAGAGAGAGAGAGAGAGGGTGGGGCTTTGTTTTCTTTTAGTCACGGATGCTTTGGATTGCGTGCTTGCTTGAGAAAGCTCTTTTTTTTCCCTACAAAACAAAAACACAAAACCCAACACGGACATGCAAAAAAAACAAGCCTTACGGTTAAAGTTAGCTTTACCCGGAAACTAAATATTTCCCTCAATGTTTCTGATTTTCCGAGATCACACTAAGGTGCAGGGAAAAGAACATACGCATGAGAAAAATTCTTCCTTTTTGTTTCTGATTTGCCCAGATCGCACAGAGTCGCAGGGCAAAGATCATACGCAGAAATGAAAGGTTTAGATGCGGTAAAAAAAATAGCTAAATAAACCGAAACCGAAATAAACAGAGAGAAAATAACAGTAAACTGCAAATAAACACTGTATACCTCCAGATCTAAAAAATGACGCAGCTAGGGCTATCGGAAACCTTTTCGCGTGAAACGAAAAGGGTTCCTCACAACAGATGCTCCAAACCCAACAGAGCAGTCCTCTCGGCCCGAAAGCAGTCAGAAACAGTAGATCTAGGAAACGACAGTCGCATGCAGTTCTACCGGCTTCAGATTTGGATCAATAACGGACGCGGCCCTCAAATAGCTCTGATACCATGTAGGAATTTATAGGGTAAGTTCCTCAGACAGAACACCAAAAGGACACTGCTCACAAACAGATCACAGATCATACACCAGTATTTTGACGTGGGTAAAACCCTCAGAGAGGGAAACAGTCCACGGCCTGCGCCAACGTGGCTACTACAGGCAATTTATTAATAAAAGAATGAAAATTTACATAAGCTTCTCTCATGCACGGTTAACCTACAAATGACCCTCCATGCGCTTTAAATAGAATTCATGGACCAATCGGGTGTCAAGCCACGGATCAACTGTCGGTAATACCGAGGAGAGAATGAACCGTCGGATCACTACATATCGTGACCGTCAGATTGTAAGTTACAAATGTACATAGTAAAGAAACACACTTTACCTAACTCTATACTAGACCAAGTTATACTTAACTATTCCTACGTGTCGGAATATCCTAACATGTTTTTCACTGAAGTCGTCAGACTGCATAGCTTACCCAAGTCCATTGTTTCCGATAGGGATGTGAAATTCATAGGACATTTCTGGCACAGCTTGTGGAAAAAGTTGGATATGAAGTTAAATTTCAGCTCCGCTTATCACCCACAGACTGATGGGCAAATGGAGGTAGTGAACAAAAGCTTAGGAAACTTGCTGTGGAGTCTAGTTGGGGAAAATTCACGAATTTGGGATCGTGTACTTGCTCAAGTGGAATTTGCTTACAATGATTCACCAAATCGAAGTATAGGAAGTAGTCCTTTTCAGATCTTGTATGGAATGCATCCCTGAGGAGGGCATGAGCTACGAGATTTGGGACAGTTAGAAAGAAGAAGTGCTAACGGGGAAGACTTTGCAAGAGCAATTAATGACCTACATGAGCAGGTGAAGACAAAATTACACGACAACAGTCAAAGGTACAAACAGAAAGAAGATCTGAAACGACGAGAGGTACAATTTAATGTAGGGGATCAAGTTCTAGCACATTTGCGCAAAGAAATATTCCCTAAGGGCGAATACAATAAGCTGAAATTCAAAAAAATTGGACCTTGTAAAATTATGCATAAGTTTTCTGCAAATTCCTATGAGCTGCAATTGCCTCCAAGTATAGGAATATCGCCCATCTTTAATGTGGCAGATTTATTCCCATACACTGCCAGTCCGGAAGTGGACAGTTTGGCACAGCTAAAGCGGGATACCTAGGAAGAGAGTAGTTCGTGGATGAGACAAATGCCTTCAGCTCAACCACTTGAAATCAAAGGAATCCTCGATACACAAGTAGCCAGGCAGACTCGGAGAAAGGAGTACCTCCAGTACCTCATCAAGTGGAAGAACCGCCCTATTGAGGATAGTTCGTGGCTTGATGCAGGACAGATACAACGTGCAGGGTGTTCTATTGAGGAACTCATGGACCGGAGCCATGAATTTTCATCTACCTCGGGAGCCTGATGCAGGAGCATCCAACTCAGGGAGTTCATGGCTGGAGTGTTTGTCTTTACAAACATATATGTTTTAGTTAGTTTTTTTTTTTTTTTTCATTTAAATTTCTAGGAATGACTGTCTTAGCCCACTGTCAGTTTTGCTTACGTGTTTTTAATTTTTAGTTTTATTTAAAATTTACTTTTAGATTACAAGTCAAGAAAGGATAGCTATCCAGAAATAACCAAATGTAACTACTGGCAGTTTGATAACTGTCCAGTGATCTTTACAACAAAAAAAGGAAACAACTATTGTAATCTTTTGACCGTCATAGAATTGAACGAAGAGAAGCACAGAAACATTCTGAAAAGCAAATACATCTGAATCCATATACATTACAACTTAAGTATTTTTTGCGACTTCATTATCTTTTCCATAGCATAATGATGTCAGACAGTGAACAATAAACATAGAAGCAAGAAAAGCATCCAGACAAGTCAACAAGATAACGGAGCGGGTTTACAGAAGAAACTAGAAGGTCACTATCGAAGGAATAAGCGAACATTCACAGGTACCAACAGAATTCAAATAATTTTCATTGCTATTTAATTATAAACAAAATCACTATATATATATATATATATATATATCAGTATCGAATATCAACAGTCCAAAAATACAATCACCAAGCACAGGCAGCCCTGAGAGCAGGGTTCCTCCATTAACAGTGCCAAACACAAACACCGTGAGGTCACCATAGGACTGTTACCATTACAATCATAAGTTAAATAGCAGAGATATAAATATACAGTGAAGCTATAGCCACAGAAGGGCCAAGATACAATAGGGCCGAAGCCAAACCCTTGAACTATAAACCCATAGAATACCACGAACAACAAAACCCTTCAAATAAACAAATAGGAAAATATCAAGGAGCGACCCTACCTGGGTCAGGCGTAGGAGTCAAGGCGCGAGGTCAATAAACAAGAGCTCAGATGCACTCCTGCATGGCCAGCAACACAAGCCATTAGAGCCAATAGAATGGGACCAAAAAAAAATTACAGGCTTGAAAGCAGGGGAAGGGGTTTCTGAAAGACTTACCCAAGGGAGCCAAGCCTGTGCAAACCAAAGGAGAAGCCACAGACTAAGGTTACGGCTGCAGAGTGCTCGTTGCCCACAAGGAGCAAGAACAGTCAGTGACAAAAGAAAACAAGGCAGAAAAGACTAGCATGGAGATAGGACTTACCTTTGGATAACTGCTAAATGAGAGCCAAGAGCCGAGCCATTCCGCAACCGCAACTTGTGACAAAAACCAAGTGAACAATCAAACAATAGAGCAAGTGCATTGAGAACAACAACGAATAAAAAAAGCCTACAACCGAAATGTAACCAGAGCTGAAAAAAACTGAAACCAGAGACTGGGGCCTTGAAAACGAGTATCGAACAGGAAGAATTGACAACATATGTAGGTGGAAACCCTCACAGAAATCCTTGCCCAAGGTTAGTGAAACGAAACCCCTGTAAAGCAACCAGAGCCAGAACCCTTGTTTCACGGAGTAGCAGAGTGAAAGAACCAGAGACCTCACCTCGCAAGCAACATAATGAAACAACAATGAAATGACCCAGCTTAGATTTTTGTGGGTATGGTAAGAGGTAGGAAGGAGTGAGCCCCAAGGCTAGAACACTTGTCCTCAAAACATTAAAACCATAGTACAATGCCATAAAGTCAACCAACTACACAATTAATAATAAAACAATCAACAGTTAATTATTCATATGAAAGTGTAAAGGGCTAGTCCCGTCAGGACCTTAAGAATAGGAAGAGAACCATGAGGAACATAGTAAGGAGAAGAGGACATAGGGTAGAAATAAAAAAGTTGCTCCCATGAAAATATCAGGGGCATATAAACCCAAGGCGACCACTATTCCTTGAGTCATTTTAAGTGACCCAGCGCTGCAAGTGCACACAGAACACATGGCGGAATATGCGGTTATCTGCAAATTCATGGGGATCTGGCTGACGGAGAAGGCTTTGCAAGCATGGATAAGGAACCACTGGGAACCATAGGGGAAAATAGACCTTCACCTTAGGTATAAGGGTTTCTTCATGGTGGTGTTCACAAGCCTAGAGGACAAAGACAAAGTGCTCGAAGGAGGACCCTATTTTTACGCGTCTGCGAGCCTTTACATGAGACCATGGGTAATGAAATTTGTCCCAAAATGAGAGACTTTCACCTCTGTACTGGTATGGATAAGACTCTACTCCCTTCCTTTAGATTATTGGCTGCCAGAATCTCTAAAGGCTATCGGTAACAAGCTAGGGCATTTTATAAAAATCTCAGATACTACTCTAAGAGGCAAATACACTTCCTTTGCCCAGATATGTGTGGAAATGGACTTATCTGGGGTACTTCTGGATAAAATCATTTTGGAAGTTTATGATGAGGAATGGGTGAAAATGGTAGACTATGAACAAGTCCCATTTAGGTGCCATAAGTGCCATGAACACGAGCACCTATACAGGGACTGCCCTTTGAACAAACTAGAGAGCAACACAAAAACCACCACAGGCAAGGATCCCAAAGGCTTTACTAAGGTAAGGGGTAAAGGGAACGGAGGCAAGAGGTACCAAAAGAAAATTATTGAAGATGGATAAACAAACCATAATAGTTTCAAGATATTAGAAGAAGAAATTGAAAATAATGGGACAAACCAGGAATCAGAGAATATTCACAATGAGAAGGAAGGGGATGCTAACATGGAGGAGATACGAGAAAACAACAAACAAATGGATGATTTGCCAAATATGATGGATCTCAGTAGGGACCACGAGATGACTCCAAGTGAGGCAGGAACAAAAGACCATGAACTACAAGAGATTATAGAGAGGGAGAATTTAGATCTAGAAAATTTTCTAGAGCAGGGAATCACTAAAGGGGTTGACTCTCTGCCAAAAGCAGAGTTTGACAGGGTTCAATATCTCTTCCTCTGGAGATCAAAAACAAAGTGCTCTAGATTCAAAAGAAACCATGACAGCTAGGAGAACATGGGAGTCAAAACGATGGAGGATATACCGATGCTTTCTTCAAAGAAACCAAGTAGGAAAAGAGGAAGAAAGAAACAGAATGAGCTGTTGTCCGAATTTGGAAAACTTATGATTAGCTCAGGTAAGATGAAGGATCTTACCAATTACTCCTTTACAAACCTTTCTTAATGAATCTTACAACCTGGAACATTAGGGGTCTAGGAAATAAAAGGAAACAAAGAAATTTTAGTAGTCGAGTAAAAGAAGAAAAATCAGATATGATTTTTATTCAGGAAACAAAATGTTCGATGGATAAGATCAGAGAGATACACATAAAATGGTTAATTAAGTATGAGTATCTAGAGGCAAAAGCAGATAACTAGGTGGGGGGGATTCTCACTCTATGGGATCCTCAAAAACTTGGAATCCTGAATGCTGAAGCTTCTAGGAATTATCTATGGATGGTGATTCAACCTTTGGGGGATGATCTACATGATCACTAATGTCTATGGCCCTCAAAAAATATAAGACAAACTAAAGCTTCTCACATCCCTTGAGGAACTGAGGGAGAGACATCCTAATATGCCTTGGATTATGGCGGGGGATTTCAATATGATCATATCTCTTACAGAAAAAAAGGAGGTACAAGGAAACTAGGTAGGGACTCCATTGCCTTCTAGAACTTCATGAATAACATGGGGCTAGTAGACACATAAACAACAAATGAAATTTTTACTTGGAATAATAAGAGAGGAGGAGCTTCTCAAGTTGCCTCTAAATTAGACAGATTCATAATCTCAGAGGAACTCCTTATTAAAGGCCTTGATATGTCAGCTTTAATCCTTCCCTTCGGAGGCTCGGACCACTAGCCCATCTAGATGGAAGCTACTTTTATCGGTACACCAAGGAACATACCCTTTAGGTTTGAAAATATCTAGCTCTCTCACCCTGACTTCACCAGCAATATTGACAAATGGTGGATGGAAGATAGGCCCGTTCAAGGCACTTAAATGTTCATACTGCAGCAGAGACTCAAGCACATCAAGTCTAGGCTTAAAGATTGGAATAAACAAGAGTTTGGCAATATTTTTAAAGCCAAAAAAGAAGTTGAGAAGAAAATCTAGGAGATTAATAAAATCAACATCCTAGAGGGTTTTACCGAGGAAAGGAAAATTCAGGTTGATTCTCTGTAGAACGAATGGGAGGATCGATGCTTGCAAGAGGAGATTTTATGGAGACAGAAATCAAGGGTGCAATGGATTAGAGAAGGAGAAAGAAACACAAAGTTTTTTCATAGATCAACTTTGGATCACATATCTCATAACAGAATTTCCAAACTCAAAGATTCTCGAGGGAAAGAGCTTGTCTCACACATAGAAATAGAATCTGTCCTAGTTCAGCACTTCTGTAGCATAGCAGAGGAGCCCCTTGTTGATAGGTCTCAGTCCATTAACAAACTCACAAAGTTCATTCGTAAACTTGTAACTAGGGAAGACAACCACAATCTTAACAGGTCAGTGTTTGAAGAGGAGGTTGTGAGGTCATCAATGAGATGCAAAATGGGAAAGCTCTTGGCCCTGATGGTTTCAATGTGGATTTCTTCAAAGCTTGTTGGAAAATAGTCAAAAAAGATATCCTTGAGGTTGTGGAAGACTCTAGAAGATCCAAAACTGTTTTGAAAGCTCTTAATGCCTCTTTCATAGCTTTGATTCCAAAGCAGGAAAAAGCTATGACACCAGATGGATTCAAACTCATAGCTTTATGTAATTTGGTGTACAAAATTATCTCCAAGGTGATTACTAACAGACTAAAGCCTCTTCTTCCTACTCTCGTTTCAGAGGAGAAAACTAGTTTTGTGGAAGGAACATAGATTCTCAACAACATCATACAAGCACATGAGGTGGTACACTCTCTTAAGAGGAAGAAGCAAGCTGGTATGATAATGCAACTCAACCTAGCAAAACCTTATGATACGCTAAGTTGGGCATACATCAAGAAGGTGCTAAGAGCTTATGGATTCAACCACAACTGGATAAGATGAGTTATGGCCCTTGTATCCTTGGTTAGTTTCTCAATCCTACTTAATGGATCTCCCTCTAGAACCTTTATACCTTCTAGGGGTCTCAGACAAGGGGATCCGCTCTTCCCCTTCATTTTTGTTCTCATGATGGAAGGACTAGGCAGAGTGATCAAAATAGCAAATAGTGAAGGAAAAATCCAGGGTCTGAAACTTATCCCGGATGGGGATGCCTCTACTCATCAACAATTTGTGGATGATACAATGCTGCAGGGCATTCCTACGATCAAAGAAGCCAGAACATTCAAACAAATCCTGAACGACTTTGATTTTGCGACTAGTACAGAGGTAAGCCTTGACAAATCAACAACTTTCTTTTTCAATACTGACATTGCTATTTAGAGGAACCTCACCAGAATTCTAGGGTTTCAAAGGGCTCAGTTACCTTCCAAGTACCTTGGAATGCCTCTTACTAACAAACCTCTGAGTAAGGGAGTGTGGGAACTGGTCACCAATAAACTTCAAGATAAAGTCAGGAAATGGACCTGTAGATCTTTGAACTTGGTGGGGCGTCTTGTGCTTACAAATGCCATTCTACAGGCTATACTCATTTTTATGTTTTCAACCCTCCCTGCTCCTAAAGGTGTTATACAACAAATCAGGCGTATTCAATGAGATTTTCTTTGGGGTAAAGGGGAAGAGAAAAAGAAGTGGGCGTTGGTAGCTTGGGACAAGCTCTGCAAACCTAAGGCCCATGGAGGTTTGGGGCTTCATGACCCTGAACTCCTCAACAGAATTTTGGGAGCAAAACTTTGGTAGAGATGGCTAAAGGAATCGACAACCCCTTATGCAAAGCTTTGGAAGCAAAAATATGCAAAGAATTGGCAGAAGAGGGATCATATCAGAATGTCAGTGCACATCAAGGGCTTCCACATTTGGAACCTTGCTTGGGAGAATAGAGGCATTGTCCAGCATCATAGTTTCTGGGAGAACAGAGCTGGGAACCTTGCCCAATTTTGGGAGGAAAACTAGCAGCAAGAACCAAATTTGTTTAAATAAGAACTAATCGCTCTCAAGAATGACACTGATAACAAAGGTCTACTCAGGGTAAGGGACTTTTGGGATCAGGTAAGAGATAATGGAAAATGGCGAATGTGGAAGAATCTTGGTTACCGTGAAGAGACTTCTTTGAAAGCTCAGGAAGATTCCCTAGCTCTAGACTTGGAAAAGAGGAATATTTTAGTGTCTTCCTCGTCTGACCAACTGAGATGGGGTTGAAACACTGAAGGCACTTTTAACCTCAAAGAAGCCAAACACAAGGCCCAAGGTTTTGATTATCCAAACCCTGACCAGGTTTGTAATAACCTTTGGAGGAACCTGCAATGGATGAAAGTCAAGTTATTTATGTGGTTAGTTCACCAAAAGAAGATTCTCACTTTGGGAGAATCTTCTGAAAAGAGGTTTTGTTGGCCCGTCGAAATTCCATCTATGTGGATTACAAGAAGAAACAATGGAGCATTTACTAAACCACTGCCCCTTTACCTCTACCTTGTGGGATTGGGTGACTTCCGTCTTCAGGCACACTGACAGAGACAGACTCAGCATCACCAACACATTGAAGAATTGGAGAAAAGACTTCTCAGGTAACGAAATCATTAACAAGGCTTGGACTCTGGTTCCAGGCTTTATTATTTGGGATCTTTGGAAAGAATGTAATGGTAGGATTTTCAAGAATAAAACTGTCTCAACCCAGAATATCATTGGCCAAATTCTACGACAAATCAAAGATATAGTTGGAGCCCTTATGTGGAAAATTCCTGAGGACCCTCCTTCGGCCCAGGATGTAGGTTTTAACCCTGTATAGAAATTACCTGCATACAAATTCTAAAACAAAGAAAATAAACAGTGCAAGAGCATAACACATAAAACACATATGCACAGAGATTTCCCCTGGATCCCAAAACCGGGACTACCAGCTTGATTTTTCATTATGTCCTTTCAATGTTACAATACATATTTATACATACCGAAGCATCCAATACCATGGACCGAAAACCATCGCATCCAAAACCATGGACTGAAAACCATAGGTAGGTTCGCCCAACCTAATATAGGGTCCAAAAAAAATTTTCCCGGGGCGCTGCCCCGAACCCCATAGAGGGGGGCCACCCACGGCTCCGTCCCCCCTCTAACCCCCTGGTTCACTACGTAGGTTAGTCGTGGAAAGAATATAACACAACCCACCAATCTCCCACTTGTTTTTTCCTTTCCACAGGGGCCCACAGGAGAGCTTAGTCATTTTTCCACCCCTGAAAATGCCCATTGTTTCTCTACACCAAGAGAACTTCTCAGAGCTCACAGATTTTGTCAATGCATCTACAGTATTCTTAAAAGTGTCCACCTTTACCAGCAAACCTTTTTGTCTTGTATCATATCCCTCACAAATGATACTGAACATCAATGTGCTTTGTCTTTGAATGATAAGCAGGGTTCTTTGCCAAGAACATTGCACTTTCGCTGTCACAGTCTATCCTTATAGCTCCTTGTACTAACCCCATACTTGAACACAATATTTGCAGCCAAACTGCTTCCTTGTTTGCATGAGTGGCTGCCATGTATTCTGCCTCTGTAGTTGATAGTGCCACTACAAATTGTTTCTTACTCATCCAACTGACTGCACCTCCAAATAGGTTAAACACATACCCACTTGTAAATCTTCTTTGATCCAGATCTCCAGCCCCATATGCATCAACAAAGCCACGAATATCCAACACTCTGTCCAATCCTGGTCTTCCTTGGTAGCACAAACCATAATCACTAGTGCCACGCAAATACCTGAAAAACCTGCTTCACTGTTGTCCAATGCTCCTTTCCTAGTTTTGACATAAACCTGCTCAATACTCCCACTGCATGTGCAATGTCTGGTCTAGTACAAACCATTGCAACATCAAGCTACCGACTGCACTTGCATATGGAACATGGGACATGTCCTCTTCCTCTTCTTGTTTCTTGGGACACTGTTCAGCAGATAACCTCACACCTACAGGAATAGGAACCTTCACTGGTTTACTATCTTGCATATTAAACCTCTGCAGTATTGTCTCGACATACTTCGTCTGGTTTAACCAGAGCTTCCTCGTTGCCCGATCTCTTTTAATTTCCATGCCTAAAATATGGTTTGCAGCACCGAGATCTTTCATGTCAAATTTGGAGGACAATTGGGTTTTCAAATCCTGGATAATTTCTTTGTCATTTCCAACCAGCAACATATCATCCACATAAAGACCAGATAAATAACATGGTCACCAATTAATTTAAAATACACACAGTGATCTTCTTTTCTTCTGTTGAAACCAAGTCCCCGTATAAATGTATCAGATTTCTGATACCACATCCTTGGTGACTGTTTTGACCCATACAAAGACTTCTTTAACTTGCATACCAGTTCTTTCTTACCCTTCACCGCAAAACCTTCAGGTTGCTTCATGTAGATTTCGTCTTCCAAATCCCCGTGAAGAAATGTTGTCTTCACATCCATCTGTTCTACCTCAAAATCAAAAGTAGCAGCAACACATAAAACTAATCTAATAGAAGTTACCTTGGAAACAGGCGAAAAAATATCACCAAAATCAATTCCCGGCACCTGGGAATAACCTTTTGCTACAAACGATGTTTGTATTTATCCACCTTCCCTTCTGCATTTGTCTTCTTTTTAAACACCCATTTTCTGCCAATGGGTTTCCTTCCAGCCGGCAACTCCACTGGATCCCAAGCCTCATTTTTGTGCAAAGATGCCATTTCATCAACCATGGCCTCTTTCCAGAATTTTCCATCCTCTGAATTCACTGCTTGCTTCATAGTTCTGGGATCATCATCAGTAACAAACAAAGCAAAATTTGGACAGAAAGCAGATGGACTTTACCTTTTTGGTTGCCTTCTTTCTTGAACTAATCTTCTCACAGCCGAAGTTTGTGGCTCTTCATCTTTTGATTCCTTCTCTGCTACAGAGTCTGATTCTTCCTCCTTTAGTTCAAACTCTATCTTCACATGTTCCTTTGGTTGGACTTCATGTTTAATAACATCTTTCACCTCTCTAAACACTACATCTCGACTGTACACAACCTTCTATGTGACTAGGTTCCAAAGCTTATAACCCTTTAAACCATCCTTATACCCAATAAAGATGCACTTTTCAGATTTACTATCCAACTTGGTTCGTTTCTCCTTTGGAACATGTACATATGCATCACATCCAAATACCTCAGATGTGAAAGAGAGGGTTTCTTACCAGTCCATACTTCTTGTGGAGTCTTATCCTCCAACGCTGATGAAGGTGACCTGTTGACCAAGTAACATGCAGTATCCACCGCCTCTGCTCAGAATTCCTGTCCTAACCCAACACCACTGAGCATGCTTCTTGCCCTTTCCATCAACGTCTTGTTCATTCTTTCTGCGACTCCATTTTGCTGAGGTGTATATGGAGTAGTCTTATGCCGTGCTATACCACACTTCTTACAAAATTCTTCAAATTCCTTGCTGCAGAATTCTCAACCATTATCTGTCCTCAGTACCTTTATCTTCTTCTCTGTCTGATTTTCCACCAGAGCCTTAAATTCCTTAAACCTGTCAAAGACTTCAGATTTCT
>APFE030433511.1:5180-21941 GCA_000404065.3 Pinus taeda | reverse complement strand
CTTCTTTCACCACCAGAATCGATCTCGCAGATCTCCCACTGAACAGGGTCTACCATAGGCCCGAGTGAAACCCCTCAGCAACAAAGGCGTCCCCTTAAAGCCAAAATAGATTTGATACCAAATGTAGGTTTTAACCCCGTACAGAAATTACCTGCATACGAATTCTAAATCACAGAAAAATAAACAATGCGAGAGCATAACACATAAAAACACATATGCACAGAGATTTTTCCCCTGGATCCCAAAACCGGGACTACCAGCTTGATTTTTCATTATGTTCCTTTCAATGTTACAATACATATTTATACATGCCGAAGCATCCAATACCATGGACCGAAAACCATAGATAGGTTCGCCCAACCTAATATAGGGTCCAAAAAAAAATTTCCCGGGGTGCTGCCCCGGACCTCGTAGAGGGGGCCTACTTTCCCCCCTCAAAACCCCCAGATAGGGGGGGCTGCCGGCCCCCTTGTGACCCCCCCGTTGCGCAATCAGCACAACGAAGGGGGGGCTCTGCCCCCCGGTTCACTACGTAGGTTAGTCATGGAAAGAATAAAACACAACCCAGCACAAGAGGCTAGCATTCTGAGGCAATTGGGTCTACATTCTCTGGTTCCCCTTGGCGCTGTTAAGGGTGTGAGCAAAACAATTGTTGGTAAAGATATCTGGCAACCTCTTCCTCATGGTTTTTTGAAAATTAATATAGAAAGGGCCTCTAAGGGAAACCCAGGGATGGTTGGATTTGGATGTGTCATAAGAGATGAGCATGGGAGCATAAAGGATATCTTCCACAGTCATTTGGGGCCTGCCACTAATAACATGGCGAAGCTCATGGCCTTAGAAAAGAGCCTGGAAATCTTGATTGAGTTATATTTACACAACGCCATCATAAAAGCTAACTCATAATTGGTCATTAATGTGCTAAGAAAAGTTGCAATGGAATGGCACCTGGAAAAGTGTCAAAACATTGGAGGCTCTTGTAGGTATTTTAGCGCATTCAATCCCACTTGAGAACCCTGAGAATAGTCAATTTTGTTCATGTGCCAGAAAATCCAACATGTTAGTTGATCGTCTGGTGAATGAAGGCATGATATGCAAAGAGAGTTATATCTGGTATGATTGGGAGTTTATACCTTCTGGTAAACTGCGGGAAGATTGTCATAGATAGGCGGCCAAAGATATAGAGTGCTTCCCTCTCATGAATAATGAGCAGGAGGAAGACCAACGGGAGTGGGAAAGAGCAGAAGTCCTGAACCTGATTGAAGTGTCAGAGCGAATCCTAACCGTAGATCCCATAGTAAATGATTACACCATAGCATAAACAACATGATTGGTGGGATTGGTGGATGGGATAAACAATGTGTTTTTTTATGGGAAGCTGATCATAGACTCTGTTTACCTTTGATATTGAATGGATATCGGGCTTCAAATTGATTGGAAGTTTAGGGGTGGAACGGACCCAATATTGTTTTAGACCAAGGTTTTAATCTATATCAAGTCCGTCAAAGCAGGTAAATACCTTGTAAGTTTTTGCTGCGATGACTTGTGGACCATCTGAACAAATGGGTTTTGGTCAACAATGCAGAATCACCATGCACCTTGGTTGGTCGAAGTGATTATCTACCGTTCGATGGAAGGAATGTTAGGCAATGGATCTCGGCAGATTGGAGAAATTTTCAACCGTCTGATCCCATAGTCAATGCTTACACCATAGCATAAACAACGTGCTTGGTGGGAGTGGAGGTTGGGTTGAAAAGTGTGCTTTTGTTGGGCCATAGACAATTGACTCTGTTGGCCTTTAATATCGAATAGATATCGGGCTTCAATCTGTTCGATAGTTAAGGGGTTGAGCGGACTCGATATCTGTTTAGACTATGGTTTTATTCTATATCGGGTCCGAAAAAGTGGGTATTTTCCGAGTAAGTTTCTGCAGTGATGACTTGTGGATTGTCTGATCAAATGGGATTTGATCAACAATGAAAAATCACCATGCAACTCGGGTGATCGAAGTGATTATCTACCGTCTGATTGAAGGAAGATAAATGATGGTTCTAGGTAGATTGGAGGTTTGTCAACTGTCCAATGGAAATTTTGATCGATAGTGGGGTTTGAGGGTTAAGTTTTGGGGAGTTTGAGCAGTAAGATTTGAAGGAGAAGCATTGTGGAGAGTTCGAAAATTTGTTCTTTTAGGTTTTGCCCGGGGGCTTTGGTGGGTATGATTGTAAGGTTATGGGGTCGATTGTCTCGGTTGTATGTTTGTTCTTACACCAGTTTGTATTTTGTTGGTCTTTACACTTGTAAAGACATGTACCATATGTAATCTTTGTTCGGTTAATTGAAGGATCCACTCTTACTTGACCAAATATATATATGTTTTTATTTTAAAAGAAATTTGTATTTTATATAATTTGATCTCTTTAAGTTTGGTAGATTTGAATTAATATGGATTTAAGCTGATAGTGTATATATACACCGTGGGGCAAAACCATGGGTTGTCAAAAATAGAGTCAAAAAAACTACACAAAATAAATTGATATTTTATTTCAATTTTTATGTTAATTATTAATTCTATTATTATATTTTATTTTTTAATTTTTGATATAATTTGATCTCGGCAAAATGTTTATTAAACGAAACATTACATCTTTACCATTCTGAATTAAATGAAAGCTTCTAAAAACAATAATTATTTTTAATAAATTAATAATATTTATCATATTAATGCTAATGCATATAATATATTTGATCTTTATTAATCAAATAATATTGAATAATGAGGTTTCATAATTAATTTTAGGTTCCTGGATTCTAAAATAAAATGAAATAAGGTCATAGTGATTGGTTACTCATCCATCACTATTTGATACATAGCATTATCATTTATTATGGTATGATCAATTGAAAAGGTTAATCATTAGCGTTCAAGGAGTAGAAAGTTTCTACTTGGGTGAATTCTATCAAGATTTTAGCCGCAACAATGTATTCATAGATTAAAAAATGCTAATGGCGTGGTTGTTCAGTAGTTAAGATTTTTGGAATGGGGGACAATGCTAAATCAAGTCATTTCTCATGACACATAAACCATTCAAAACACCAAGTTTAAGAGTCATGAATACAAAAGATAAGTGGCAAATAATAATGGTAGATACTACTTTGACATTAAAGACCCTTGCATTCACCATTCCATGGCATAATTGTTGCAGTTTTGTAACAATTTATTGATTTCATGAAGGAGAAGATTGGAGAATTAGGTTTGCGGTTGATCTGAAAATCACTCTTGAGTGACCTCAGTTAATTTATTAATGAATGAAGGTATTACAGACTCATGTGCTGGTGTGTGTGTCTATGTCATTTTAAGTAACGGATCGATCAGATTGCAAAATACACAGACACTGGAAAATGGAAAATAGTAAGAGAAACACAGTAAGCAAATACAAGAACACAACAATTTAGAAGGAGTTCACCCTATTCTCCAGGGCTACATCTCCAGTCCAGCTTTCAGTGGTGGCCTTCTTTTATTGTGCCTTTAAAGTAGAGAATTACAATGAGGAGCTTGATTTGAGTCTCTAAAACAGAATTGCTTGGAAGGGTGGTTCTTGGATTCCCCAAGCCACTAGAGTGCACAAACTCTTTTCTTCTTCAAGTAATGAACTCTTTGGTCTTTAATGGGAGGAGCCCAACGTGGTGCTCGATTCTCGACAGATCCTCTCAGGGATTGCTTGAATCTCTCAAGCTTTTTGTTTGCTCGATGCTGCCTTTGGCCAGCTCAACCCTCTATTTTTTTGCTTCTTGCTTCACTGCCTTTTCTTCACTTTCACCTCCTCTATCTTTGTTCTCTTCTCTGTCTCTTCTGTTTTGTGTTTGTTCATGGCTTTAAAGCCAATCTATCCCTGATTACTCGCTTCCTCTTCCGCCCCCATTGGATCGCCTGTTGCTGCTCGCTTGGAGTTCCCTGTCTTTGCGTCATCATCAACGGCTCATAGGGAGTGGTCACTTGTCCTCTCGTGAACTGCGCAAGCTCTTCCTTGTCGATTTGCTTTTCCAGTTACATTGTGGTATGACTCACCCTCCATCTCAGCGTCAAATCGGACTTCAAAATTCTTTATGTTGCAGCTTAATCCCCTGTCAAATTCGGTTCCTCCATTGGGCGCGATCTCCACTGTCAGATCTAGACCCCCCAGATCCTACGACATTCACACATTTCGCGCGGTTGACTCGCTCAACCGTTAGCGCGCAATGAGCGGTGGTTTTCTCTCTCATCCGCCTGCCACGCGTCGGGCGCTGAATGGAATCACTCGCTTTTCTCCAAATCCGCTTACCGCCCAAGGATACCCCCGATATACTGCCGGTTTTCGAGCACGGGACCTGCCTTTCGCCTTAGCGCTTTCCCCACGGTTTTCCCGGCTTCCATGTGACCAAGTGCTTTGGGGCTTTTTCCTTCTCGAGGGGTTTTTACCAGCGATGCACTAATCGCGCATCAGAAACGACCTCCTTTTCCTGATTCGGGCTTCCCAAGTGCCAGTTTTGCCTCCTGCATGGTCCCCATGGGCCTCGGTCAACGCGCTTTAACTGAGGTCCTCGTCGTTCCTCGCTAGCTGCAAATTGCCACTGTCAGAAATCTTCCTAATTTCTCTTTGTTCACAAATTCGAAGTCTGTTTTGTTTTGATACAGTCATGGCATCTTGATTATTTTTCATGGATCCAATTCGGATCAGCAGTTTATCTCATCGAATTTATCGAAAGTTATCGAAAGTATTTTGGGTAAATGCATGAAGATAAATTATATTTTTGGGCCAAATGTGGGATTGAAATTTCAAGTTTTTCCTCTTTTATAGAATTAAAGCCCTCAAAGAAGTTACTTGGGTGAATGCATGAAGATGAATTACACTTTTGGGCCAAATGTGGCATTGAAATTTCAAGTTTTTTTCCTCTTTTATTGAATTGAAGCCTCAAAATTCATATAAGCACTGTGAATTTTGATTCATAGCTAAAGACAAATTGTGGAGAATTATGTTGTTGTCTTAATGATATTTTTTGCAAAACTATTTAGTGTCGTATAATACATCAATTTTCCATTAAATGAAATGCTTGTCCTTGCAAATTTTCACACATATTAAAAGGTATGGGTGCCTTCACGTAATATAACTTAGTCTAAAATGTGTGTGTGTGTGTATAATATATATATAATATATATATATATATATATATATAGATAGATATATATATCATATATATATATATATATATATATATATATATATATAATATGAGCATGGTTCTACACTGAGATAACCAAGTTTTTCATATTATTAGTATTATTATTAATTATTATTATATGCAAAAATATAATTTTTATTTATTGTTTGGAGTTGGCAAATTAATATATCAATTGCATTTCGCACTTGCTCGGGGAAGCTTTTCTTCAACTATTTAAATAAATTGAAAAACTAAGAGTACCCTTTTGAAGAGGATTCATAAACAAAAATAGTGATATTTTTTGAAAATTTTTAGTTTTGTATGTTTTATGATATTGATTTTTTATTCAACCTTTTTAAAACAGTTCAAAAAATTTCAAGCCTTATGTTTAAAAGAAATTAGATGAAAAATATCATATGAATTCGAAAATGTCAAAATCATATGCCATTGGATAGAATATTCCTTCATGAATCCAACATAATCAACTCTGCCACCTAAGGACAAATTTAGCCCTAAGTCTGCTAGGGTACAAAATGAGGTTTGCAAGAAATTTTGCAAAAGGGGTGCTGAAATTATGGATTTTAGGGCTTAAGAGGCTCGATGGAGCACTTAAATTTCAAATTCAGATAGCTCGATCAAGGGTTTCGTAAAATTTTGAATGATCTAAAATTAAGCTTCTACCACATTTTAAAATTCCAAATTTTATTAGAATTTTTGTTTTCATGTCATGTAGAAACCTTGTTAAATTTAATATTAATATTAAATTTTATTATAATTAAATGATGAAATTTGATATTAATATAAAAAAATAAATATAATATATTATTGTTAATATTAAATTTATTAATTTTGGATTAATTAACTTAATAATAATATAAAATTTGTATATATATATATATAATTAGCACAACCACATTAATAAATGTAACTGATATATGCCCATAGGCGTCAACAAAATAGTTATTAACACCCAAAAACAATTATACAAAACAACTAAATATGTTAATTTTATTTAACCTATTTTTTTTTTATATAAATCTAACATAATAAAATATGTAATATTTTTAAAATCCTGAAGTGATCATAACCTAAAGTTACCTTTAAGGAAATAAAACCTAAACGGTTTCAATTGGAAGACATGAAACATTCTATGTATCTTTGATGGAGGTAGATGGAACATTAATATTTTGGAAAAAAAATTATAATATTTCCATGGAAAATTATCATTTTCCCTCTAGGTGAATATAGAGGTAGTTGGAACATTAATATTTTGGAAATTTTGTCGATAATATTTCTATGGAAAATTATCATTTTCCCTCTAGGTCAATGTACATCAAACATTTGAAATGTTGCATTTTAAATATGTATTAAAAAGAAGAAGAAGAAGAAGAAGAAGAAGTTGTTGTACGACATCAAAATAAATAAGTAAAATATTTAAACATAAAATTTTAATTGTCAAAGCGTTTTTTTTAAATATAGAGGAGAGAGAGAGTGGGAGAGAAGGGTAAGAGAGAGCAAGAGAGGAACACAAAGATGGAGAGAGGGAGAGGAGGAGAGAGTCTCTGAGAAAGAGAGTGAGCTCAAGAGTTGGAGTTGGAGGAAAAGATAGGGATGGAAGAAGTTCAAGACATATAGAGAGAGAGAAAGGTGGAGAGAAAGAGAGCGGGAGTGATAAGGGAGAGATGGAGAGAGAGTGTGTATATTTGGGGTGAGATAGAAAGACAAAGGAGAGACAGAGAGAAGGGGGAGAGAGAATGAGAGAGAGAGGGAGATAGTCAACATAGTTGCAAGATGAAGCTCGAGATATATATATATATATATAGAGAGAGAGAGAGAGAGTGATGAGGAGGAAAGACAGAGGGAGGCGGGAGAGAAATGAAGAGAGAGAGGACATGAGAGGGAGGGAGAGAGAGAGATGCAGTTGGAGGGGGGGAAAGAGGGAGGTAAGAAGAAAGACATAGAGAGAGAAAGGTGAAGAGAGAGAGAGAGGGAGTGGCAAGGGAGATGGAGAGAGAGAGATGGAGTGACAAGGGAGATGGAGAGAGAGGGAGAGAGGAGAGTAGGAGGGAAGAGAGATAGAAGGGGAGACAAAGGGAGAGAAGGGGATGACAGAGGGAGAGGGAGAGGGAGGGATATATAGATAAATATGGAGAAACAATGTGTTTGTTTATGGGGTGATATAGGGATATGAAGAAGGAGAGACAGAGGGAGATAGGGATATAGATGGAAGGGGGAGAGAGGGAAGAAGAGAGAGATATAGGGAGGAAGGGAGAGTTAGATATATATGAAGAGAGAGAGTGTGTATGTGTGTCTATGGGGTTAGATAGAGAGACAAAGAAGGAGATGAAGGGAGATATCGATATAGATGGAGGAGGGAGAGAATGGGAAGAAAATTGCTTGTACTAGATGCATTGATTTCAGTGTACAGATGTTGATTTCTAATCCTATTTGATTTATTGCATTAGATGCATTGATTTTTGTGTAGATGTTGATTTCTAATTCTATTTCATTGCTTACATTAGATGCACTAATTTGCTTAATAGTCGACCTTCATCTCCTTAAATCAAATTATCTTATAACTATTTATCCTATCACTAAGCTCTTCTTCTATCATCATTCAAAATTTTCATGATGATGGATTCCTGTTGGGATTTGAAACGTTGACAAATATGGTTATTATTGTGGATACTCCGAGACTAAACTCAAAATAAATGAACCACAGATGCCTAAAATCCAGAATTGATTAAAGATGTTAATATATAATCTTGTTTGATTGAACTTGCATTAAATGCATTGATTTCAGTGTAGATGTTTATTCCTAATCCTATTTGATTGCTAGCACTAGATGCATTGATTTCAATGTAGATGTTGATTTATAATCCTATTTGATTGCTTACAACATTAGATGCATTGATTTTAATGTAGACGTTGATTTCTAATCCTATTTGATTGTTTGCATGAGATGCATTGATTTTAGTATAGATATTGATTTCTCATCTTATTTGATCATTGCTTACATTAGAAGCATTGATTTAAGTGAAGATGTTGATTTTTTATTTGATGTAACTAGAAATATGGTATACATTAATTTCAAGGTAATTAGTTTAACACCATGCATTGATTTTAGTGTAAGCACAAAAATATTATTGACGACATGCATTATGACTAATCTTTTGTAAATAGGCTCAAACAAAATAAAATCAAATAAAACTTGTATTTGTAACTTTTACATCTCCACATCTCTTAAAATTGAATATATAAATTATGTCAATCATATTTGAGTTTTAAAAATTGAATAAAACTTATTTCCATCATAAGGAATTGATTGAAATACTTGGATAACTACTTGTAAATTTAAGAAAGTTAATAACATTATATAAATTTATTGAAATGTTGACTTATATTGTTTTTGGACCTATATATTAATTTTCAATACGATTGACTTATATCATGTTATGACTAAGCTCTTGTAGATAATCTCAAAATAAATAATGTTGAACAAAACCTATCTATTGTTTACATGACATCTTTCAAAATTGAATAAAACTTATTTCAATCCTATTTGTGTTTTCTAATTGAACCTCGAGATAATAAATTAATTGAAATACTTAAAAAGTTGTCCATGCAATGGTAAATGAGTGAGTCACAAATTTTTTCATAATAATAATAATAATAATACTAACATGGATGACGAAGAAAACATGTTTTTTTGAGGATTCGAACGCTCTGGCGATTTTTGGCTGCAACCTCTGCTCTAGGGTTTAACACCCTTCTCTGCCTTTCTAGAGCCTGCTCTGGCAGCGCAGTTCATCAGACTCGCTGATCTCCACTCCAGGGGAAGAGGACTAGCCCGACAAATGCTCAGCGGGGGGTCCACAGGGACCCCATCGTTCAAGAATATTGTAATGCACAAGCAGACAAGAAATGAAGGGTTAAAAATCTCAGGTTACGGAGAAAGCAGAAACCCAGGAAGCTACAGAAAAGACAAGGAGCAGAAAATGACAACGGAACATGGAGGGGGTTCCAAACAAAAGGATAAGGAAATAGAAAACATCCCCCTCGGGGTTGCTGCGAATACTCAAGATGAGGGCCCAAAGCAGACCCAGACCACTGATGAAAACGAGAAAGAGAAGCAAGGGAGGACACGAGAAGGAAAAGAAGGGGAATCACCCATCACCTTAGGCACCAACAACGCCCCTCAGGGAGCCTGCAAGCCTAAAAAGAAAGAAGCTCTCAGAGTGATTTGTATAGACCCGGAGATCCAAGCTCACAGGGAGCACATGTCGGAGCATGCGGTCATATGCAAATTTATGGGGCTATGGCCAACGGAGCGAGCCCTATGCCAATGGATCAAACAACACTGGAGACCAAAAGGTGACATTAATTTGCACTTAGGAGCTAAAGGTTTTTTTACGGTTGTCTTTACAAACCTAGAAGATAAAGATAGGGTGTTCAAAGGAGGTCCATATTTTTTTTCTTCAGCAGGTCTCTATATGAGACCTTGGAAGCCCAACTTTGTCCCTGAAAATGAAACCTTCACTCAGGTTCCTGTTTGGATCCGTCTTTTTCTCCCTCCCCATAGATTATTGGGTTTTAACTACTCTCAAGCAAATAGGAGATAAGCTAGGCACCTTTGTCAAAGCTTCTGAAGCAACTATTCAAAGCAGATACACTTCCCGTGTCAGAATCTGTGTGGAACTCGACGTATCTGGAGCCCTGCATGAAGGTATTTGGTTGGAGTTTCAGGACGAAGACTATTTTTAGGCCATTGACTACGAACAAATCCCATTTCGCTGCAGAAAATGTCACAAACACGGGCATCTAGTAAGAGACTGCCCTCTTAATAGAATGGAAGAAGCAAGCAAACCCCAGTCCGAGGTGCAGAACAAAGAGACATTCACCAAACCGAAAATCAGGCAAAGAGCCAATCGAAGAAGACCTAATAGAACAGGGGCCGTCCCAAACGCCATCCTCAACGCCTTCAGGGTTCTGGAAACGGACACAGAAACAGAAGAGGTCAGGGCAGAAGAGAGGAACACAGAGGGACAAGAGAACCAGCAGGAAAACAACAGGAAGGAAAAGGGGGAAAACCCACACAGTCCCAGAGATAATAGACAAGAATAGGAAAGCACCCAAGATGAAGATACGAAGATGTTCTACAGTGATGGGGGCAACGAGGAACAGGAAGTAAACGAAGCTCTAAAAAAGGCAGGGGTTAACTTACCAGCTCTAGAGGAGAACTGGAAGGCTCAAGGCATTGAAAATGTTCCAGAAGAAGAACTAAAACAGATCAGCGAACTCTTCATTGCAAGACAAAGGGCTGAATTGGCCAGGCAAAACAGGAAAATGGGAATAGCAACAGGAACAAGTAACCACTCCAATATCATCTCCCTCAACCCAGCTGGCTTTAAACCAAGAAAGAAAAGGGGAAGGAGGATGACTGGAGAGGTTCTTCATGACTTGGGGATCCTAATGCTGAACTCAGGTAAAATGAAGGCCCTAGAAGCCTTCCCGTCCTATCATCTTTAAACCTAGTTACCAATGAAAGTAATTTCATGGAATGCAAGAGGGCTCAATAGCCAAGAAAAACAACGACTTCTCATCAGGAAGTTCCAAACAGAAAAGATGGACATGATGTTTATTCAAGAAACAAAATGCTCTTCCTCTCTCATAAAAAACATCAATCAAAAATTAGGTAAGCCTCTCGACTTAATTGAAGTTGCCAGTCATGGTTGGGAAGGTGACATCACCACCTTTTGGGACACAAGAGCTATCAGCGTACTCGCCTCAGAAGCCACTCATGCCTACATAGCCATGGAGATTCAAATCATAGGTAACTCTGAAACTTATCTCTGTGTTAATGTATATGGCCCTCAAAGATTAGAAGAAAAGTTCCATTTCCTCAACTCTCTCAAAAGTCTGCAATCTCGATATCATGCCTCAAAAATCATCATGGGCGGAGACTTCAACATGATCACCACCCTCCTGGAGAAGAAGGGAGGGTTAAGAAAGCTCAAAAGGGACGCAGGGGCCTTTGCTGAATTCATTGAAAATGCAAAGCTGGTGGATGTGTAGCCCTCCTCTTGCTCCTTCACTTGGAATAACAGAAGGGGAGGAGAGAACCTGATAGCCTCCCGCCTGGATAGATTCCTTATCTCAGAGAGCATTGTTCTAGAGGGCATCACGGTCAACTCTGATATTCTCCCTAGTGGGGGTTCGGATCACTGGCCCATCTCTCTAGAGGCTGCCTTCCTGGGCACCCCGAGAAATAAAGCCATTCCGTTTTGAGAAATTCTGGTTACAGCACCCCAATTTTGTTCAACTGCTAGAGAAATGGTGGCGTGAACCACTGAATGTTCAAGGTACCAAAATGTTCAAACTACAAAGCAAGCTCAAGCATATTAAAAGAAAAATCAAGCACTGGAATATCACGGAATTTGGCAACATTTTCAAGGAAAAATCCATTCTAGAAGGCAAGCTAGAGATAATACATAAAAGCTGGACCTCTGGCAACATCACTGAGGAATCAAAGGAGATGGAAAAAGATCTAATGACACAATGGCATCACAGAATCCTTCAAGAAGAAACACTCTGGAAACAGAAATCCAGAGTGCAATGGCTTAAAGAGGGCGAGAAAAACTCAAAATTCTTCCACAGGTCCACCCTCGACTACAGAAATGCCAAAAAAATTCTCAATCTCAAAAACGATTCGGGCAACACTCTTCACAATCACAGGGAAATCTCCTCGCTCCTGACAGAACATTTCAAGCACATTGCTCAGGAATCGCCTATAGACAGAGCATAAGCTATTAACACTTTAACGCAATCCATCCCCAAATTGGTAACAAAGGACCAAAATCTTGCCCTCCTCAAAGAAATATCAATGGAGGAAGTGGAGGAAGCAGTAAAAAGCATGCCTAATGATAAAGCCCCTGGCCCAGATGGCTTTACCATCAATTTCTTCAAAGCTTGCTGGAAAACCATCAAATCAGAAATTTGGGAAGTGGTTGAAGACTCCAGATGCTCAGGCACTATTCTCAAATCCATCAACTCCACCTTCTTGGCTTTAATCCCAAAGGAAGAGAATGCCCACACCCCTGAGAAGTTCAGACCTATTGCACTCTGCAATGTGATCTACAAGATCATCTCTAAGGTCATCGCAAATAGGCTCAAGCCCATCTTGCCTAATCTCATCTCAGAAGAACAGTCTGGTTATGTTGAGGGTTGACAAATCCTAGACAATATCCTTTTAGCACAAGAAATGGTGCACACTCTTCAGACCAAGAAAAAAGCTGGGATGCTCATGCAGCTCGATCTCTCCAAGGCTTTTGATAAGGTAAATTGGAACTACTTGGAAGTTGTTCTAACAGCTTTCGGATTTGATAAAAAATGGAACAAGTGGATTCTTGCTCTAATCAAGTCCTCCTCCTTTTCCATTCTCGTCAACGGTTCACCCTAAGAAACCTTTACCCCTTCCAGGGGCATCAGGCAGGGAGACCCTCTCTCCCCCTTCCTCTTTGTGATCCTCATGGAAGGCCTAAGTCGTCTCATCCACAAAGCTAAAGGAGAAGGCAGCATCAGAGGTCTTCGTCCTCTTCATTCTAGTCCAGCCACAACGCATCAGCAGTTCGTGGATGATATCCTGCTGCATGGCACCCCCACGGTGAAAGAAGCGCTTGCCTATAAATCCATCCTAACTCTATTCAGCAAAGCTTCAGGTATGGAAATCAATCATGCTAAATCAAAGATTTTTTTCTTCAATACGCACCTTGCAATTCAGAAGCATCTCACAAGCATTCTGGGATTTAAAAGGAGTATTCTTCCCTCCAAATACCTGGGCGCTCCACTCACCTCTAAACCCTGGCAAAAGCACCACTGGGAAAGAACCCTAGCCAAGCTGGAAAACAAATGCAGACACTGGACTCACAGAGCCCTAAACTTTGCGGGCAAACTAGTCCTTACCAAGGCCATCTTGCAAGCCATTCCTCAATACTTGCTTTCCATCCTGCCTGCCCCCCAGGGCATTCTTCACAGGATCAGAACTATCCAAAGGACATTCTTATGGAAAGGCAACGCAGAAAAAAACAAATGGGCCTTGGTTGCCTGGAATAAGCTGTGCAAATCAAAATCTCTTGGTGGCCTCAACCTTATTGATCCCCTAACCTCCAACAACATCTGCGGAGCGAAATTATGGTGGAGATGGCTTAAAGAACCTCACCTTTCCTGGGCGAAACATTGGAAAGAGAAATACACTCCCAACTGCAATGAGAAGGATCTTATCCGGCTTCAGGAGGTTCCAGAAGGCTCTCCCATATGGAACCTAGCCAAACGTAACCGCAACATTATTCAAGATCACAGTTTTTGGGAAATTCGAAATGGAGAAACAACGTTCTTCTGGGAGGATGCTTGGCAGCAGCTTCCTCTCCTCGCAACACCCGATTTGGAAAACTACAAAAGAGAAGTTCAAACAGCAGGCAACTACAGAGTTAATCAGTATTGGAGCCAGGAAAACAACGAGCAGGAGTGGAGAAGCTGGAAACCCCCAAACTCCATTAGCTTCACAGCTGATAATCCTCAAATTCAGAGCCTCCTATCCACTCTCAACAAAAGGAAAATTCGATCTTCTTCAGCCAGAGATCAGCTCAGATGGGGAATGAAGGGGAACGGTAGCTACACCCTAAAAGAAGCCAGAATGCAATTGGAACAGAATGAGCAAGGGGAAATCCTCCCCTGGAGCACCAAGGTCTGGGATAGCCTCTTTTGGCCCAAAATCAAGACCTTCCTCTGGCTCCTCATGAGAGGAAAAACCCTCACATGGGATAATCTTCGGAAAAAAGGCTTCTCAGGCCCTTCAATTTGTCCCATGTGCAGAAACGCAGAAGAAACTATAAATCACCTGTTCAACTCTTGCAATTGGGCAAATAGTGTATGGAAATGGCTAGAAAACATAATGCAACAATCAAACAGGAACATAAATTCCATCCAGGACACGATTACTCAGTGGCCAGGTGACTTCTCGAATAATCACAGAGTAAACAGTATATGGAAAATTATCCCCGGCTTTATAACTTGGACTATATGGAAGGAACGAAACAGGAGAATTTTTCAAAATGAACAGAGGAATTTCGAGTTCTCGCAGCTTACTTTATCCGCTAACATCCACGAATTAATCTTGGCCAAATGCACCTGGTCAATCGACTCAAATCCCTCGCCCAAGGACAGGCGCATTCTGGCTAGTTTCAATTTGGAAAATGGTAACAACGCTCCAACTGTTAGCAGCAAGTTCAAACCTCCAAATGATCAGCAGGGATGGCACAGGCCCCCGACAGGCTTTCTTAAATTAAATTTCGACGGGGCCTCCAGGGGCAACCCCGGTCCAGCAGGTATTGGAGGGGTCATCAGGAACCACAGAGGGGAAATCCTTTATATCTACAGTCAAGCGTTGGGCGAAGCCACCAACAATGAAATGGAATTCACTGCGATGGAAAAAGGCCTTAGAATTTTGCACACGAACCAGATTGCCAATGTTGTCATAGAGGGAGACTCTGAAGTCGCCATTACAGTGGCCAGGCGAATTTACCATGGCACTCTGGCTAACAGAGTCATGAAGCATTGGCGCCTG
Organism: Pinus taeda; assembly: GCA_000404065.3. Lineage (NCBI taxonomy): Eukaryota > Viridiplantae > Streptophyta > Pinopsida > Pinales > Pinaceae > Pinus > Pinus taeda. The sequence goes on along the minus strand of APFE030433511.1, from coordinate 7,123 downwards.
GCTCAGGAAACCGAAAACATAGCCAATTTGCTTCGTGAGATGAAAGGTCTAACCTTTCAGGTGATTAGAAGAAAAGGTAACTCGATGGCAGACCACCTGGCAAACATTGGGATTAAGAACCCAAACGATCCGAAGGACAGCTGGTGGGATGACATCACGTGTCCTGACCTTAAGGGAACCTGCCTACAGCTTGCCAGTAAGGACATCGCCCAGACAGAAAGCGACGACGGAACGGTAACGGCTCTCCGGCTTCCGGCTAGACACCATGCTGACTAAGCATACCACCTTAAACACGGATGAGGCCGAAGGACAATCGGCACAAGGCATATCCGTCAGTGGTTTCAGACATAAGGATTTGTACCGCCCCATGATCTGTTTGGATCCTCGGCGCCGTAACCACAGCAGGACAAAGCTTACCTGGCGGGCTGAGGACGAGGGAATGATCGGTAGTAATAATAGTCTGCAATTATTCTCCGATCCCACCGTTCCTCCTTCTCGCGGTAATAATCATGACAGGATAGGCAAGTGGCCCTCCCTCCTAATTCCCTCATCCAACGATCTTCAGACCCCCGGTTATTTAATTACGTCCTTGGCAGATATGGAAAGCATTGTTTTATCGTATTGCAAGGTGAAGAGCTTTCCCTCTGCCAATACAGAGCTGGTTATCACTGTGGCAGTCTCCCACACCATGAAAGGTGAAAGCTGCCGCAACCAGGCGGCTATAAAGGACCTTCATCAAGCCCAGGAAATGTATGAGACTCAGACCTCGCAGCGTAACAAGCGGAAGTTGGATGATTTAGAAAGCAGCGTGAAGGCGGAGGAAGCTAAGTTATCAGACCAGCAGTTGGAAAGGGAGGTGAACTGGTTGCAAGACCCGGGCACCACCTACACTCGGGCAACTCAATTTGTCAGAACACAAGCCGAGGCTTGGATAATGAAGACCATGTTGGCGAAGGTCCTGGAAGCGCAGGCGGAGCAAGATGAAAGAGTGCAGAATCTTAAGCGCCAGATGGACGCCATGGAGCATGACCACATGTGCGTTGTGGAAAGTATCGAGTTCAAGTTATCTTCGCTTGACCAGCAAGCGGATACCATTGGAAAAAAGCTCACAGTGCTCATCAAGCTTATGAGGAACGTGGTCAATACCGAGGGTTTTACTGGGGAGACTTCTGGCGTCCCTCCAAACGACCTGCCGAAGCAGGGGTCTGGCCACCAGCCGAAACAGGGGCCGACCCACCGCTGATGGTTGCGGCCATTGTTCCCTTTTGCTGTCTCAGACTTTCTCCCTCCTGGTTTTTATGTTCTCAGTTCCTGTTACCATGTTCTCAGCTCTCTTCTCTTGGAATCGTGGCACCTCTTGTACTCGGTTTTCTGGTTATTATGCCGTCACCTCTTGGCCGCCCTGCGTGGTGAGCCGTTTTATTTTTTGGGTTACAGTCTTGGCCGCCCTGCGTGGTGAGCCCGATATAATTTTGGTTACTTTCCTGGCCGCCCTGAATGGTGAGCCTGTTAGGCGTTTTGATACCGGCGCGACCACCCTGCGTGGTGAGCCTGTTCTCCTTTTTGTCCAATGCAATTCCCAATAGCCAGGCGTGTTGTCAAGCAGCCCTTAAATCTACAGCAGCAGAAGTTTTGTAACATATTCTCCTATTGTTAATACAAATGCTTATTTACACAAAAAAAATACTAACATGGATGACTTTACAATTCAAAATAATTTATTTTTAAAATTGAATTGTAATAACATTCAAATTGATTACACTAAAAGACACTTTCTAATGTAAGCCAATATTAAGCATGATTGGAATTCTTTCAATGTCCAATATTAAATTGATACATGATATAGTTTAGTTCATTTTAAGTATCAAAGTGACTTGCATAATAACTTAAGATTGTACCTTTTTTTTCTTTTTTTCTTTTTTTTTTTCTCTCTTTTTTCTTTT
>APFE030433500.1:0-14527 GCA_000404065.3 Pinus taeda | reverse complement strand
TCCGCCAGTTTGTTGGCCTTTCTACGTACGTGGTTGAATCTTATCGTGCGTAGCCCGTGAAGGTGACCCTGAATTCTTTGGAAAACCTGGATTAATCTCCAATGATTTGAGACTCTCTCTGGCCCTGTTCCACAACTGGTTCTCTTGACTGAGTTAATGACTAACTTAGAGTCAGCTTCTATAATCACATTTATGCAGTTGTCGTGCTTTAGAAATTCTAAACATTGCTCCAAAGCCATTAATTCCACCATGTTTTTGGTGGATTTTCCTAAATGACAATGGATGACGAAGAGAATGCTTCCATCTTCATCTCGTAGAACTCCTCCAAACCTCCAGTTCTCAGGTTGCCTTTTGATGCACCATCTATGTTGTATTTCAAAAAACCTTTCGGGGGAGGATGCCAGAACTCCTTTTCATTTTCCTTTAGGATAACTTTTCTATCCAGGACTTGTGGAATGAACCCTTGCATGCCAAACTTCCTGAGAATTCTCTTCTCATCTTCTAAGGGAGGATTATTGGGGAGATTCCTCACTGTGGTGCCAACTGTCTCCTTAAGTTGTCTTAAGATCTTCTCAAACAGTCGAAGAGAGGGATTCTTTTCATTTTTGAAGATTCTCTTGTTCCTTTCTTTCCAGACATTCCATATAATGAAGCTTGGCATAAGAGCTGAAGAAGAGTTAAGAACTTCATTATCTGAAAAATTTCTTCTCCAACTGCTTAGGGTGTTAATGATACTCTCTTTGTCCCTGTCGATCTTTTGGAAAATGGTGGCAAATGTATCCCATAACTAGGATGTGAAAGTGCAACTATTGAGAAGATGTTCCATTGTGTCCTCTTGGGTTTCATAGAGCTGGCATCTCGAAGGCCCTAGAAAACCCCTTTTTTGGATATTGTCCCAAGTCAGGATTTTCTTGTGATACACTAGCCACATGAAGAGTTTGGCCTTCATCCAACCATGGTGTCTCCATAGGTTCTACTACATCTTGTCTGGAGCATGGGACTCCAGCTCAAGGAGAATACCTTTTACCTCCTTAATATTAAAGATGCCTTATTTACTGTTGCCCCATCTTAGTTGGTCTTGTCCCCCAGTTACTAAAACCATCCTTTGTTCCAATATTCTCATGAGAGCCTCTGCTTTTGTTATCAGGGATCTATCATCCCTGCAATCTATGTTTTTCCAAGTTTTCCATTTTCCTGAATTGTAAGTGTGATCCTACAAATCTTTTACCTTGATTAATTCTTGGTTATCTATCTCATGCTTAAGGCCCAAAAAGTATTCTTTTAACAATGTTGGTTCTTGTTTCCATTTATCCTCCCGGAATAGTGCTAGATCACCCTCTCTGATTTCCCAAAAACTGTTTCTTTGTATTAAGCCTCTATTCTCCCAGGACTTGTTCTAGATGGATGAGCCCCTTATATTTCTAGACATCCTCATGAGTTTAGTATGTTGCCAAGAGCTGGCATATTTTTCTTTCCAAATACTTTCCCATTGAGCCTTTGGATCTTTAACCCAACGCCACCATAGTTTGGCCCCTAGAACGTTGCTGAGAATCTCTTGATCATCCAAGCCTAGGCCCCCTAGGTTATTGGGTTTAAAGATATTTTCCCAAGAGACTAAGGTCCATTTCTTTCTTGTCTCCTCCTTGTCCCAGAGAAAGTCTCTTTGGATGTTTCTGAATTTTTGCAATACTCCTTTTGGAGCTGGGAGAGCTAATAGCATGAAAACTGGGATTGATTGGAGCACCGTATTTCTTAGCACCAATCTACCAGCCAGATTTAAAGATTTGATTGTCCATTTCCTGACTTTATCCTGCATCTTATTGATCAAAGGTTCCAAAATGCTCTTATGCAAAGGTTTTGCAGTTAGAGGCACTCCCCAATACTTAGAAGGGAGGGAATCCCTTTGAAAGCCTATAATTGTGGAGATGTTTCTCTAATAGCAATATTGGTATTAAAGAAAAAAAAAATTGATTTGGAAAGATTAACTTCCATACCTGTAGCCATGGCAAAGTCATTCAGTATTTGTTTGTACGCTAAAGCCTCCTTGATTGTGGGGATTCCCTGTAACATGGTGTCATCTACAAATTGTTGATGAATCAATACCTGTCCATTCTCCATTAGTTGAAGGCCTTAGATCTTACCCGTTACTCTAGCATGCTGGATAGATCGACCAAGTCCTTCCATCATGAGGATGAAGAGAAAGGGAGAGAGTGGATCTCCTTTTCTAAGGCCTCTTGAAGGAAGAAAAATCTCAGAGAGAGAGCCATTAACCAAAACTGAAAAGCTAGATGAAGTCACGAGGGCCATGACCCATTTGACCCAATTATGATCAAAACTGAACATAATAAGCACTTTCCTGATGTAAGTCCAGTTCACTTTGTCATATGCTTTGGCTATTTCCAGTTGCATGCTCATTCCAACTTTCCTCTTGCTATTTAACGAGTGAACCACCTCATGAGCTTGAATGATGTTATCTAGAGTCTGTCTGCCTTCTACATAACCAGATTGTTCCCCCAATACTAGAGTAGGAAGCAGATGTTTGAGTCTGTTGGACACTACCTAGGATATTATCTTGTAGACCACATTGCATAAAGCAATGGGTATATACCTTTATGGTGTTTGAGCATTGTCCTGTTTAGGTATCAAGGAGGTGAAGGAGGTATTGAGCACCTTCAAAATAGTTTTGTTCAACCTGGAATCCTCCACAACACTCAAAATATCATGTTTTACAATATTCCAGCAGGCTTTAAAGAAATCCACATTGAAGCCATCCAGGCCCGGTGCTTTGCTATTCTGCATATCTTTAAGGACCTCACTAAACTCCTTTTTAGTCATTGGTCTGTTAAGGTTGAAATTGTCCCCTCTACATACTAGCTTAGGTATATGTCTGGTCAAGTCCATAATGTAATGTTCTCTTTCTGGGTTGTTTTCTTGAGTTATGCCTCAGAAGTGCTAAACCAACACAGCTTCTATGTCCTCATTGGATTGATGAATCTGCCCATCCTTATTCTTGATTGAAGAGATCCTGTTGTGAGCTCTATTTGCCATGGTTAATCTGTGGAAAAATCTGGTGTTGCATTCTCCTTCTTTTAGCCATTGAACTCTAGACTTTTGTCTCCAAAATATTTCCTCTTGTTTACAAAAGTTTTCCCAATCTTGATGATGTTTCTCGACTTAGTCACTTTTGTCTTTATCAAAGCCTTCCTTGATCATGACTTGGTTGAGTTCCTGCATTTTATTTTCAATAGATTTCTTTCCAACAAAAATGTTGCCAAAATCATTCTTGTTCCAATCTTTAAGTCTCATCTTGATGTGCTTTAATCTTTTGTGTAGAAGGAGCATTCTTGTTCCCTGAATTTGCAAATCTTTTGGCCACCATTTTTCAGTATTGCTCATGAATTATAGGTGTGAAGACCATATATTCTCAAATCTGAAAGGTCTATCCCGAGGGGTCCCTAATCCCTAAATCTCCATTTGAACCAGCTAGTGATCTGAGCCTCCAAAGGGATGAACCCTCTCTATTATTTCCTTATCTATTAGCATAAGGTCCTTAGAGATAATGATTCCGTCTAACTTGGAAGCTACATGAGACTTTCCTCCTCTTTTATTATTCCATGTAAAGCATCCATTGTTTGTCTCCATGTAAACTAGCTTCATATTATCTGTAAAGGTTTGAAAGGCCAAAGAGTCTTTACTTAGAGCTCTAGTTCCCCCTTTTTTCTCCAAAAGTGATTTGATCATATTGAAATCCCCTCCCATAATCCAAGGTATCCCTGCATGTCTATCCCTAAGATCCACAAGGGATTCTATAAACCTGAGTTTTTCATCTATCCTTCGAGGGCCATAAACATTCATGACTAGATAGGTATCCCTATCTCAAACATGCTAAATGACCACAGATAAATAATTCCTAGATGCCTCCACATCTATTATGCCAATTCTTTGGGGATTCTAGAGAGTGAGAATACCTCCAGCTGAATTCTCTATTTTAACTTCTAGAAACTCAAATCTACCGAGCCATTTGCTATGTATTTGTCTTAACTTTTGAATGGAACATTTCATTTCGTGGATAAAAATTATATCCAAAGCTACATGTTTCAGTCTATTACTAAGCATTCTCTATTTTCTTTTACTGCCTAGACCTCTAATATTCCAAGATGTAAACTTCAGGTCTAAAGATTGGTAAAGGAATAGCTGGATCTTTCATCTTACCTGAGTCTATCATAAGCTTTCCGCATTCCATCAATAGCTCATTCTGCTTTTTTTTGCCTCTTTTCTTTCCCAGGTTTCTAGGTACTGATATTAGAGTCGTTTTTATCATTTTCACTCCTTCATTGCTCTGCCTTCCAATGTTTTTCCCCCTTCCAAACCCTTAGCCTGAGTTCTCCATAAATACAACTGCTGTATTCTATTGAAATCTTTTTGAGGTAACAATTCTACCCCCTCGATTGTTCCCTGAATTAAGAACCCCTCCAGATCTAGGTGTTCTCTATCAAGAATCTCCTGAAGCTCATGGTCCTCCAGTTCCATCTTACTCTAGGTCATTTCCTGATCCATCTCTAGTTCTGTATCACTCATCATGATCTCTTTCTATTTATCATTTTCCTGTGTGTGTTCCCCATTTTCTTCTTTCTCCTTCTCCCCGGGACTTCCTTCCCTTGCTTGATCTTCTGCTGTTAATTCTTCATCCTCTTCAAGAGATTGGAACTAGTTCTGACTGACCTGCTGTCCTTCCTTTTTTGTGGCTTTGGCCCTTTTTTGCCACCTTTTCCTTTATGTACCACTTTGTGAAAACTATCAGAGTCTTTCATTCTATTAGTTTTGCTCTTTTTGTTTTCTTTACTAAGAGAGAAATCTCTAAGTAGGTGCCCATGTTCATGGCATCTATGACACCTGAACGGAATGTGCTCGTAGTCTACTGTTTGCACCCATTCTTCATCAAAAAATTCTAGAATTACCTCATTTAGAAGAGCTTTGGATAAATCCATCTCCACACATATCCTTGCAAAGTAGGTGTATTTTCCACTTCTTGTGGCTTCTGAAGCTTTAACAAACCAACCTAATTTATTGCCTATGCTCGCTAATGATTCAGTTTGCCAATGATCAAGAGGTAGAGAATAGAGCCTTACCCAGAATGGGACCGAAGTAAAAGTCTCATGCTACGATACGAAGTTCATCATCCATGGCCTCATGTAAAGCCCTGATGCTACGTAGAAGTAGGGCCCTCCTTGAAACACTCTATCTTTTTCTTCAATGTTTGTGAACACCATCGTGAAGAAACCCTTTGACCCAAGATGTAGATCAATACTCCCTTTAGGTGTCTAGTGGTATTTGATCCATGTTTGTAAAGCTTTTTTAGTGGGCCATAATCCCATGAATTTATAGATGATTGCATAAGTCCGCATGTGATCCCTATGTTCCTACAATGCTCGATCATTTAAAACTACTCTTGATGTGATTTCAGCTTTGGGTTTACAAGGTCCCTTTTGTATTTTGTTCCCTATTTTTTGTCATCCTCCTCCTTTTCTTTTGTGCTGTTATACTCCTTCATTTTGGTGCTTTCTATCTCTTCTTCCATCTTTCTTCTTCCTTCCTCAACGGTACCTTTGCCATTTTCTCGAAGTTTCTTGCCCTTATTAGCCACAACTTCCTTGTAGGAGGGAGTGGAGCTCCCTCCTCTACGCTTTTCCATGGAGAAAACCTCTGCAACAATCTAAAACCCTAGCCAGCCATTCACTATCCGCTCCCCGTTCAAATATCTTCCACCAGCAAACATCAACCAACCTCTTTCCATTCACCATGGAATATCACAGCTACCATAATTATTTATTTTATTACATAAAACTACTATTATTACTGAATCTATTTATTGTCCTTTACTCAAAAGTAAAAATAAGCGTTCGTTTTCTCATTGTAAAGTAAAAAAAGCATGAAAGTAAAAGTAACTTAAGGTTGGGGTGTCACAGTGACCATGTTGGAGGAGGGGCATTTCCAGGATCTCCCTCACCAATAACGAATGTGTAGATGTTTTTTTTAATTATTTTTTTATTTGTTTTTTATTATTTTCAAATTTTAATTGTAGTTGTTTTTGTTTATTTTTGCCCGGTAATTTTATATAAATTTCTTAAACTTTATTTATTATTTCGTTTTTTTTCAATTTTTTTTTTTTTTTAATTTTTGTAAAATATTAATATGTTTTAACGTATTTAAAATTTTTTTATTGTCTATTAATTTATAAGTTTTTGTTATTTTTTTTAGTGATCGTTTTACACCATTTAATTTTGGTTTGTATTAGTTTGTACTTTGACCAAAAAAATTTCACTTATCCATAATTTGTATTTGACCAAAAAAAAGTATATTAAATTTCGTATTCCTTATTATTATTTAAATTTATTTATTTGTTACATGATTGGTTGAAGTCTTATTATGGGCTTTTAGTAACTTCCATTTCTATTAGTTACTATTTTTTCTTTTTTTGTTTTATTTACTTTTTATTTAACCTTTTGATTTTTATTAGTTTTCATTTTACTATTATTTCCATTTTCATGAATTATAGTTTTTTGTCCATATTTTCAATTTAAGATGACTTGTTATTATATTAAACACACACAAACACACACACATATCTTTATATTAAAGTGTATATATACCAATATAAACAATATTAGTTGTTTTATTTTTGTGATGAAATATTTACCTTTATTATTTTTTTGTTTAATTAAGCTATATTTAAGGTAAGCCACATGTACTAATTACTATGTAGCCCTTATTAAATTTAATTTTGACGTTGTTTTTTTGATAATTTTTTAATTCCTAAAGGTAATTTTCTTTTCTTTTTAGTTTTCTATTTTAATGTTTTCTTTTTGTCTATTTGGTTATTCTCTTTTCACTCTTTGTGTTTTGTTTTTAATATCGATAAAAAAGTGATTTTTTTTAGTTTTCATTTACAAATTTCTATCCCCCTAGAACAAATATGTATACACTTACAATTTTTTATAAAAATATTAATATAAATTATCAAAAAATAGTTAATTAACAATTAAACCAAAATTATTGAAATGCAATTTTAAATTTGTAGCAATTATGTTTTTTTTTATGGTACTAATGATTAATATCATACTGCTAGTTAATTGGTAATTTTAGCTCCATATGTAAAATAAAATTAAGAAACTTAAACAATGCTTAATTTTTTAATTTTAAGGTTTTATGTAGTCATGATATTTGGTCTCTAATTCCATGGTTGAAAAATGTTTGAATTTTCACCTTAAAAGAAAGGGTGATGTTGTCATGGGGTTTAGTTGGAGGAGAAATAACGTACCACATGCATTCATATTGTGGGATATATATTGAGGAAAAAATGACATAATATTTTGAGCATATAATAGTGGGTAAAGGGTTTTTATATTGATAGGTATAAAAAATGGAGCTCAAAGTTAATGAAAAAATATACAGAGGTATAAAAAAAAGTAATGATAACTTGATACCTACAATATCTAGTAAAAATAGGGTTTTTTTAAATTTGGAAGGTATATTGGCTTCACATTGCTAGGGGGTTAAACAATGTGATTTTTAAAGGTGTTTTCCAATATGCAGTCAAATTAAGGGCCTATTTTTTAGTATGCCAAGAACACATGTAATATGTCAAAGGTTCATTGAGTGAGGCCACCATGGATGTTGCATCACAAACATTGCATTTGAGTGTGTTTTTTATGTCTTTCATAGACATGAAATTTGGACTTTAATGCCACGATTAAAAAAAAATTGAATTTTAAACCCAAAAAAAGAAGTGATGCTACATCACCACTTTTGCATCTAAGTGAAGTGTTTCATGTTTTTTGTAATCATGGTATTTGGTTTCTATTGCCATAGTTGGAAATTTTTTTAATTTTAACTCTAAATTGAAAAATGGGTGATGCTACACCACCATTTCTCAAAATTAGCATAAAAATCATGATTCGATATGATCTCTAAGAAATGAGAAATTAGTAAAGTTATCAGTAGGTTGGAAACATTTTTGTTATTGAATTTATCCTAGAAGAAATTTCAAATGCAATTTAATATTTAGTGGTTCATGTCGACTCAAAATTAGGGATGTCTAATGTTAACAATGTCTGTTGTGTGCATGATCATATATTATTCTAGATATTTATTTGAGTAAGGTTACTTGAGAGTTCATTCAATTCTATTAATTATGTTCATATTCCCCAATTAAGAAATCATACATGATTTTAATGTTATTCGTTTCTTTAATTGGAACATTTATCACTCATAACAATAAGAGCATGTTTGGAATAACATGTCACATCATTGTATACATAGCGGGTTGTCAAACATTATAGCCTAGTGACCATCTCTATATTTGATTCATACATTAATGCATATGTAGATAGCCAATTCTAAGGCCTATGCTGATCCGAATGGAAAATGGCATCTACCCATGGTATCCACCCATTTTATTTATGTTGGCTTTTTGGGGCCTGACCGGGGTTCGGAGTTAATTAGCCAAACGAATCACTGTACTATTGGCCCTTTTGAAAATAGTCTGCGGAAAGCGGACTGAGATCTCACCCAAAGTAGTATTGGGGGCTGTGGGAATGAGGTTTCTGCACCCTTGGGATGTCTTAGGAGTTTATTTGGTCCAATAGTAAGTTCCTTCAAGCAGGTTACCTCAAGTGCTTCCTTGGCCTTCGCACCTTGATATATTCGCCTTCGCACAGCCCTAACTAGGGGATATTGGGCTTCCGCGCTGCTGGAGTAGTGCTTTTCACTATTCCCCTAAGTCACACCTAAGATCATACTTATCTTCTTATACCAGTTAGTTATCTTCGCATAAATGGATGCCTTAGGTTATATTTATTTATATAGCACATTCATATGAGTTCACGTAGCAAATAAATAGTAAACTTGAAATTGATACCCAATAATACATAAAATAGGAAAAGATACACAAAAATATGATAAAACTTCAGTTTATTATTTCTTCCCATGGTTACACACATGACTTGCCCTGTGCACTCAGCTGCAGACTACTAGGCCTCTGCACACTCAGTTGCAAAGCCTTCTCCTACTCTATGACCCAAAGACACAATGTACACTTTGACTCAATCACTTCCTTAGACTCATCATGCTTAGATATTCTTATTAACTCTCTTATACACTTAGAGCCTTGCTCTATTTATATAATCCCATGGTCCGCAGACCATGGGTAGATCTCTCAAACTGACATTACATTACAAAAGCAAGGGCAGACAACCCTGTGACTCTATTATGACTTCACGATCCGCACCCACAAATCACAGAGTCTTTACAATGGACTTGATCAAAACTTGGGCCTTAAGCCCCAAAACATGCCTTAGGGGGGATTCTATGCCCAATAGGCCCCCAACACAAACATTGTGACTCACCCTCGAGTCACTCTCTCGGTGTGGAGATAATCATGTGGAGTCCTTCCAACTCTGCTCAAATAGTTGCAAGGTTGGAAACGCACTGACCGAGAGGTGTATGGTTGTGCCTTCAACTGCAGCTTTGCTATCAGAAGGTTCAAATCTAGTTGAACCTTTGTCATTTCTTCTCATGCCTCGTGCACCCTTGTTGCTAGTTTGTGGATTCCCACCTCTGCTGGTGCGTCTGCTAGGATGGCCAACTGATGGACCATCTGATAGGCTTCTTCCAGTACCTATACCATCTGTCTATTTTGCAACACCACTTCGTTGTGCTGCAAGCTCAACTGCTCCATGTTGATATTTTTCTCATTCATCACTTGCAACGCGTGACTCTCCCTAGCCTGCAGTTTGGCAGTAATCCCATCCTGCAGCACATAGAGCGTCTCCTGTGGGAGCGCAACCATGTTGATCCCTATCCCTTTTAGTGCACTACTTGTAGGCCTATCGACCTCATTTATTGTAACTAGTGCCCCGTAGCACTATGGTGTTTGTTGTCCAAGCGCGTCGCATTTCATCAGTTATAGTTGTCCCTACTACGAGGCTGGTCGAAAGGGTACCACCCTTAGGAGTATGCACTTACAACTCCAAAATCTATGCTCTAAGGGCCCCCAGCAAAATATGATTCTCCTCCACAAAATTCTGGAGGGCTTCTGTGGTGACGTTGCGCATTGTTTCACCTATGTCATGCAGATCACCCTCAATAAGGGTGATTGGTTCGATTGACAACTTGGATGCCTTCACCTTTTTGCACGGCCCCGTCTGCTCGCTTGGACACTGGTGCTTCAATTGTGTTGACATTGTTTGTGGGTCCACATCGCCCTTCGCTTCCTTTCTTTCCATTTCTTTCTGCTTCCCATGCGAAGGCGACTTCTGGCCCTCGCGCACCTTCTCAGCTGCCTCCTGTGCTGCTATGGCTGCAACCTTTTTCTGTTCCACTACTATCTGTGCAGTGTCCTATGCCTCCTACGCTTTTGCTTCCATGGTTTCCTGCCTTCTCTTCTCTGCCAACTGCACCATGCGCAGTTTGGACTCCTCTTTCTTCTTCTCTGCAACAGACGTCTCTACCACTATGATGTCTGGGGCATGCCACTCCGGTAGCCACGTATCTAGTATATCAAAAGTTCTGTCATCTATGGCTACGAAGGGTAGCTCACTCCATTTTTTGGCCGGGTCTTTGAGTGCTCTGATATATATGTTGTGGAAGTCTACTTTAGATTCTGCAAAACTTTAAACGTTGTTGTAGATAGTGGGTGATAACCGTGGCTTGTGGTTAGTCCCCATTCTGACATTCATCTCCATGAACAACCAGAATATGTTGTTGTCACAGATCCAGTTTGTGTCTTTGGTAGCCCACATCGAAGCGTACTTTGCGTCCTCCGACAGATCCCTATCAATTGTGGGGAATTGGTTGTCCTCTAGTAGTTCAACTACCACCAACGCTATTGATAGCAAAATCCATACATAGTGGAATGTTTCTCCTTATTCCTAGGCCTCACAGAAATTTTCCAGGAACTCTTTACATAACAACTTAGACCAGTTAAACTAGACCCCCTCCGCACACTACTCAGCAAGTGTCACTACTGGCACGGGTACCTCATCCACGTGACATTTGCGCATAACTTTACTCGCGAGTATCTGGCTCACCACTTTAACTACTTTGTTGTTGGTACTGGAGATCACATAGTTGCGCTTCTTCTTCTCCAGCATGTAGTTTTTCTTCATGGCCTCCGCGATGGCCAAATCACTACTCTTCCCCTCCGAGATATCTACGGGGTCCTCTCCTTTGCACGAAAGTTGGCTAATGTGATGGATTGTGGTCCGTGATGGGGATGGTCTCCTCTAGCCACAAACACCCACCATACACTAGGCAGAGAAGCTACCTGATGATGAAGATCATCACTGGGGCACAGTGGAAATTCGGCACCCAGAGCACCTTTTCCACTCCACGTAACCACTTTCACAGATCTTATTTGATAACCCCTGCAGTGGTGTTCTTCTTGGGCTTCATGAGCTGCATGGTCTCTATATGAGGGAACTTCTCATGGTCAGTGAGATCCCAATCTTCAAATTTCAATCTCAGCACCCATCCCAGGTGTGTGCCCTCAAAGATGATTTCATCCGTGAGGAACAGAGTCTAGAGAGAGCTCTTGCTCTTGTCTAGGTCCTTGGGCACTTTCGCCTTCACCTTCTGCGGAGGGATATACCCGACCTGCTTGGTTGGAGGAAGTGCATGCTTGATTTCTTCCTCCATGCCCTCATCCTCGTCTTCTTAAATTATGAGGTCCTTCAGGTCTTCCTCCTCCTCGTAGATTTCCATGTTAATGAATTTCCCCTTCTCCTCCATCGTTAATCTAGTGCGAAGTGGGTTTCGTGGGGACACATGCACTGGAATCATCAGTTGTTTCTCCTTCTTCGACCTTGGCATACGTGATGCTTTAGGGATTTTGGTCACAATCCTGACACCTTTAGGGACATCTTCCACAGTCAGGGCCTGGGCAGCCTCTTTGGCATTCATCTCTCCAATTTCCCTAGCTTTCTTAGATGTTGTCATCTTGCTCGTCCACAAATCTCTCAGCTGCTTAATCAGGGGCTCAATCAATGCTCTCCATAGGGAAAACAGGTCTTAGCTCAGAATATGTGAGGCATATGACAAGTCAATGTGCAAGTGACCAAGTGTTGTTTGTTGGTTAGCCCTTTGTAATTTATAGTGTCTTTTGAATCTAAATTTGACCGTTCCCCCCAAATCTAGTTCATTAATGCTCCCTTGGTGGCAAATTTTCCGAAATATTTCCTATAAATTGTGTCTTAAATGCCTTCCACCCACTCCATTTGGTCTCAAGTCGAGGAGCGAAACCCCCCATGGACTGTCGCAGACCTTGTGACACTTTAATCCTGCGCAACTCCAACATTGTGCAGCTCATGGGCAGGGTAGTTTATAGCCCCGCGCCTCCTTTCAACTACCTGGAGCACTAAGACTGTACTTCCCATGGCTAGTCATGGTGTCGCGGCACCTGTATAGGGTGTCAACCGGTCATCCATCACTTTTCCTAGAAATCATCCACCTTTTATTGTTATTGGCTGTGTTGCACACTTTATCATCTACAGCACGCTACCATGGGTGATTCATTTAGTAATATGCAGTCCAAGACAAGGCATTGTAGGTTTGAACCCTGTACAAAAATTACCTGCATACGAATTCTAAGACACAAAAAATAAGCAATGTGAGAGCATAACACATAAAACACATATACACAGAGATGTTCCCCTATATCCCAAAACCAAGACTACCAGCTTGACTTTTCATTATATTCCTTTCAATGTTACAATAAATATTTATACATGTCAAAGCATCCAATACCATGGACCGAAAACCATCGCGTCCAAAACCATGGACTAAGAACCATAGGTAGGTTCGCCCAACATAATATAGGGTCCAAAAAGAAAATTTCTAGGGGCGCTACCTCGGACACTGTAGAGGGGGGCTACTTGCCCCCTTCAAACCCCCCGGACAGGGGGGGCCACCGCTCCCCCACTATGCAATCGGCACAATGAAGGGGCAGCTTCGCCACCCCTATAACCCCCCGGTTCACTACGTCGGTTAATTGTGGAAAGAATATAACACAACCCAATATTCTCCCACTTGTTGTTTTCTTTCCATACGAGGCCACACGAGAGCTTAGTCATTTTTCTAGCCTTGAAATGAAATTGTTTCTCTACACCAAGAGAACTTCTCAGAGCTCAAAAATTTTGTCAATGCCTGTATAGTATTCTTCAAAGTGTGCACCTTTACCAGCAACATATTTTTGTCTTCTATCATATCCCTCACAAAGTGATACTGAACATCAATGTGCTTTGTCTTTGAATGATAAGCAGGGTTCTTTGCCACGAAAAATTCACTTTGGTTGTCATAGTCTATCCTTGTAGCTCCCTATACTAACCCCATACTTGAACACAATCTCTGCAACCAAACTACTTCCTTGCTTGCATGAGTGGTTGCCATGTGTTCTGCCTCTATAGTTGATAGTGCCACTACAGATTGTTTCTTACTCATCCAATTGACTGCACCTCCAAATATGTTAAACACATACCCACTTGTAGATCTTATTTGATCCAAATCTCCAGCCCAGTCTGCATCAACAAAGCCACAGATATCCAAAACTCTATCTAATCCTAGTCTTCCTTGGTAGCACAAATCATAATCACTAGTGCTATGTAAATAACTAAAAACCTGCTTCACTGTTGTCCAATGCTCCTTCCCTAGTACAGACCATTGCATACATCTGGCTACCAACTGCACTTGCATATGGAACACGGGACATATCCTCTTCCTCTTCTTGTGTCTTGGGACACTATTTAGCAGATAACTTTACACTTACATGAATATGAACCTTCACTGATTTACTATCCTACATATTAAACCTATGTAGTATTGTCTCGACATACTTCCTCTAGTTTAACCAGAGCTTCCTGTTTGCCTGATCTCTTTTGATTTCCATGCCCAAAATATAGTTTGCAGCACCAAGATATTTCATGTCGAATTCAGAGGACAATTGGGTCTTCAAATCCTGGATAATTTCTTTGTCATTTCTAGCAAGCAACATATCATCTAGATAAATAACACGGTCACCAATTAATTTAAAATACACTCAATGATCTGCTTTGCTTCTGGTGAAGCCAGGTCCCCGTATAAATGTATCAAATTTCTGATACCACATCCTTGGGGATTGTTTTAACCCATACAAAGACTTCTTTAGATTGCATACTAGCTATTTCATACCCTTTACCGCAAAGCCTTCAAGTTGCTTCATGTAGATCTCCTCTTCTGGATCCCCATGAAGAAATGTTGTTTTCACATCCATCTGTTCTACCTCAAAATCAAAAGCGGTAGCAACAGATAAAAGTAATCTAATAGAAGTTACCTTGGCAACAGGAGAAAAAATATCACCAAAATTAATTCTCGGCACCTGGGAATAACCTTTTTCTACCAACCGAGCTTTGTATTTCTTCACCTTTCCTTTTACATTTGTCTTCTTCTTGAACACCCATTTGCTGCCAATGGGTTTCCTTCCAGCCGACAACTCCAC